>WBNQ01065308.1:17379-28826 GCA_013401375.1 Spizella passerina | reverse complement strand
TATTATATTATATTATATTATATTATATTATATTATATTCCTGGACTAAGATATCTGACTGAATGAAGGAAATACATTAATTTCAGTCCATTTCAATACTGTGCTGTTCAGAAATAGCCTCGGGCAGAAGAGCGTGGTGCTGAATGAGAGAGAGGTCAGTGGAGAATTGCTCCCTTTTCACTTTGCTAATCACATCACTCTCGTTTTGTCACAGTTTTTCTGATGTGACAGCTTGGGGCCAAAACAGCTCCAGGAAAGCTGTGCACTGCTAACACACCCAGAAAGGTGCAAACCACTGGGAAACTGATGTGATGTGCAAGAAGGATAAATGGATCCCCCTCTTCCCTCCCCGCAGCTGTCTGTGACCCCAGGCTGGCCTGTGCCCCTGTGCCAGCTGTGTTCCAGTGTGACTCTGTCCCCAGTGAGTCTTGGGAGCAGGACTTGAAAATCCATCAAATAAATCCATCAAATTGCCAGTGATGGATTTATCATCACATTTCTCAAGGCCTCTGAAAACACAGACGGTGAAGGGGAGGTAAGGGAGGCAATAAAGCAGCCCAGCATAACCAGTGGGTTTCCAGGCATGGGTGTGTTGGAGGGAGCACCAGAAGGAAGAAACTTCTGGCAAATTCACTGCAATATTAGATACTGTTAAAGGCAGCACCCCAGAATGCTGAGAGGGTTAAAGGCACAGCAGATATCATGTTGTGCTTTGATATCCTGCACTCTAATTACAAGTGAGAGCAGAGGTGACTTTTCAAGAAACCACTCCCTTTCCAGATATGGGGCTACAAAATCCAGGATGATTACAAGAACTTTCAGCCTTGAGGTACTGCTGCAAAGGATAATAACAATTTTACAGCTAATTAGGATAGAGCTGTTCAGGGCAAGGGTATCAGAGCACTTTGCTGGTTCCATTACCTTTCCACCACACCCCTGGAGGAGATCAATAATTCAGTATACCTAGGTATGAGAAGGAGAGGACATGGAGGTACCAGAGAATCCCAAAATCTTGATCTTCCTCTAAAACACAGCTGCACACTTATCCTGCAGTCAGGGCAAGCCAAACCTTACAGGTGCATCAAGGGACACACATGACTTACACAGCTTTTGGGGGAAAAAGACCAGTCTTGGGAGTTTATTGAGACAGGTAACAGGTCACATCTTTCTTCACCACTTACTTCAGCAACAAAGAGCTGTGCAAAGGTTTGATTTTCCTCACTGCTGTTATTGCTAAAGCCTGAAGAGTATTCCATGTTTGTCATCCGAACTGTGCCGCTAAGTTTCTNATTCTAAAAATAAATCATCCAGCATCTCAGTCTGCCCTGCCTGAGCCACAGATGGCTCTCAAGAAAGGCACTGACCTCCTGCAGGTCTCATATCTGCCTGCTCTGCCTTGGATCCTTCCTGATGTCTGGAAAGTTGCTCTGTTCAGGCACTGGAACTGCTCTCCCAGGCTCAGCTGAGTGTCCCACCAGTCCCTCCAGAGGGAAACCATTGCAGCACCAAATCCTCCCTGCAGCCTCAGAGGAAGGCTGGGCTGCTGCCTGAGCTCACACATCTACACTCTGGACAGCTGTGGTGGGATGAGATGAATCCCAACAGGGTGTACACTTCCCTCCTAGTTCACATCTGCTGGATGACATCAATGCAACTCAAACATTTTGAGTTTATCTCCTGATTTCTCTGTGTTTCCCAGTGTCTCTGGGCTTGGCATTGTTACTACAGACACTGAAGTGATCAGAGAGCAGAGAAAGGGCTTCTCAAGGCATGGTTTGTGCCCTGGCATGCATTTAGTGATGACTACAATCATCCAGTGCTGTGACCATTGCCAGCAAATTGCCTTCACTCTGCCCCCAGCTCCCAACAAATCATCACTCCTGGCACAGCAAAACCTAATGTTTCAATGTTTATATAAATATAGGATTGTCTTCACCAAAAACCTCAAGAACTTTATCATCTGGCTAAGGATTCAGTTTAAAATTCTGAATCAAGTTACCAGTCTTTGCTTTCTGGTGTAGCAACCTGCTTTCCTCCCTGCACACACCCAGCTGCACCTCCACAGGGGATCAGGCACCAGTTCCAGCTCTGAGACTGTCTGACTCCTATATTCAGTTTTAATCTGCCATTTTAGCTGCTTTCTATGAAACAGAAGGAATTAGAAAGCTCTGCATAAACTCTTTACACCCAAGTTCTACTCGCATTGGGAAAATAACCACTTGAACTAGGACAGGTACTGGAGGAAAAGAAATAGTAATTAGGTAAAGCCTAACAGGAGAGGGGAGAAATCCCTGCTTGAAGGAGGCCACTGGAGGAGGGTTCCTTCATCCCAGCATAATTCTGATCCCAAAGGAATCCTCACCACTGACAGATCAAAGAATTTGGGTTTGCTTTCTGCCATGGCTTGTCCTGTCATGTGAGCACAGGTATTTAGGGGATAAAACACATTCAGTTGTCTCAGGTGAGAGGGGAAAATGTTCTCAGGAATTCTCAGAACATTATTATTCTCAAATAATAATAAAAAAGACCCCTGGTATTTAAAAGACCGGACTATGAAGAGTTGGCTGAGGTTGAGCCTCCAGGTCAGAGATGATGCCACAAAGAGGAGCTGCATATGAAACTTCCCCAAACATGGGCTTTTGCCCTCTGGATTTCCTGCCCCAGGCTAGTGAGATGCCACTCTGGTGGCTTTTGCTCTTATTTCTTAGGTATAATCCCTTCACAACCTTCTTTCCCAGCAAAAGCACTTGGCTGAATATTTGGTTCACCAGGAATATAAACCAAGTTTTTATAAACTGCACTGATTTTTAGTAGAATTTTTCTTTTTTTTTTCCCAGCCTATAAGTGGCTTTTTGTCAGTTAAAATTAGCTAATTTTATACTTTTAAAAAAATCTTTGTTTTCATTTAAAAAACAAAACAAAACATCTTTTTTAGGTGGAGATAAGACAGCAGCTGAGCAGGGCATTGGCACAGCTGCCCAAGGCAGGGCAGGATGGCAGGAGGGGACACCTGGTGAGCAGGGATGGGGGACAAGAGAGGCTGGAGAAGCAGCATTGGGTGAAAAATGGCTGAAAAAGGCATTTTCCAGGGAGAAAGGAATGAGGGAGCGCCAGAAGTGGGGCTGGATCAGTGGAGACCACCAGGAACATGAGATCGCAGGGGGAGGGGGAGATAAAAGAGCAGAGGAATGTGTGACTTGGGATCAGAGAGATGTGGAGGGCATGAGAGACAGAATAAAGACAAGCAGAAGCAAAACTGGAATAGCCAAACTAAATAGTAACACACTACAGAAAAACAAATACATTTAGTGATGGGCAGAGACAGCATCATTGCTATCCCAAACAAAACTAATTTTAACACCAAATCTGACTCTCTGAAATATGATTCAGCTGCAATCAACAGAAAAATCCCCTAATTAACTGCAACACATCTGCCCAAACCCAAACAGATGAAACCTTCAGCAGCCTTGTTGCTCTCAGTTGCATCTCTTGAAGCAAAGTCTCTCAGGTTTCCTGCCTCCCAGGGGATTTGTGGAGGACTCTGACTAATCATCCTCTGCTGGAACCAATGGGAAGGCAGGTCCTTTTCCTCCCTGGCTCCCTAAATTAACTCCTCACACAGCTGCCGTGTCCTGGTGCCAGAGGCTGCAGGAAAAACCAGGATGTGTGGCAAAAGGACAAGCAGCAAATGTTGCCATGAGCCACATTTCAGTGCACTCTTTTATTGTGCTTCCTCCTCTTGGGGTGAAGAAATTTAACATCAATAAAAGCAACTGCTAAATTGCCAGGAAGAAGAATTGCTTTCACAAGCTGATTTAGCAAAGAGAAAGTGCCAATTCCTGCAGAAAATATTATTGACATTGAAAAAATTGCAGGCACCAAGACAATAACTTTGACATTGAAAAGATAGTTTTAGATGCCTTTTTCTGAACTCTGAGTGAGACTTGCTTCTCCCCCAGGTGAATTCCCATGAGCAGACCCATAGGATGTGTACTCACTGCAGTCTGGGCTGAGGGCTGGAAAGGTGCCTGGCTAAGCTGGTCTCCCCAGGGCTCTAGAATGTCCCTCAGACCAAGAGTTGTTATCCCTTCCCACCTCTCCATCTACTCTGGGGTGGCAATGCCAGTGTTCCTGGTCAGCAGAGCTGTGTTGGGGCCACCTGGAGAGCTGCCGTGGGGCACTGTGTGAGTGCTGGTGGCAGCTGAGGCTCTTTGAGTTGGAAACAGCTCAAGTGAGCCGAGCTGCTCGTACCTGGCTGTGCCCACAGCTGTGTTTGGGAGAGCAGCCCTGGTCATGGAACTTTGCTGCAATGGGCTCCTGGTGTCTGTCCCCATGGCCAGTGCCCTGCTGGGGGTGACCCCCACTGCCATGGGGCTGCTGGTCCTGCTGGAAGCCATCTGTGGGGCCAGACCTTTTTGGCAAAAGGTTGGAGGAGCCCTCGTGGGACTGTGGGACACTCTTTTGTCACCCAAGGCCAGCGCAGCAGGGAGGAGTGTGGTGGCGCCAGATGTGGGGCCTGCAGCAGCCGCTGTCCCCACAGCCAGTGTCCTGCTGGGGGTGACCTCCATGTCCACCTGACTGCTCTCCCTGCTCAAAGCCATCTGTGGGGACAGACCTTTCTGCCAAGGGGTTGGAGGAGCACTGGTGGGACTATGGGACACTCTTTTGTCACCCAAGGCCAGCACAGCAGGGAGGAGTGTGGTGGCACCAGATGTGGGGCCTGCAGCAGCTGCTGTCCCCATGGCCAATGCCCTGCTGGTGGTGACCCTCACTGCCTTGGGGCTGCTGGCCCTGCTGGAAGCCATCTGTGGGGACAGACCTTTTTGCCAAGGGGTTGAAGGAGCACTGCTGGGACTGTGGGACACGCCTTTGTCACCCAGGGCCAGCGCAGCAGGGAGGAGTGTGGTGGCGCCTGACGCGGGGCCTGCGGCAGCCGCTGTCCCCATGGTGGCAGTGGGAGCAGGGCCTGCAGGGCTTCTGCCTTCTTCAGGAGCCAAGTCCGTGCTGATTTTTATTTCAGGAGCCACGGTTTCAGTGAGGGGATCCACAATCTCACCTGCAACACAGAAAACACCCTGAAACTGGAGGAGCAGGCACCAGGGCCTGGCCTGAAAATGGCACCAAAGGCACTCAACCACCCATGGCAGCATTACAAAACCAGGTCTTGGACACAGTGTAGAACACGTGATTTTTGTGGGGTTGAATCTGGTTTGGGCTGACACAAAGAAGCAGATTTGATTCCTGAGCCTCCTGTTCTAGTTGGCAAGGCTGTGGATCAGCTTGGTGGGAGGAAATTAGCCACAGACACAGCAAAAGAGGGAAAAGTACTCCTTGCAATTATCAGGCTTATCAAGGAGGATCTCAGAGAGATTTCACCTGAATTTGTTTATTTATTTATTTATTTAAAGAATAATTTTATACACACACACACACGGACACACACACACGGACACACATATATATATAGTTAGAGACAGGTCATATATACCCCTTCAGCCACAGACTGCAAAGATGCAATTATATAAACAGATACTCTAAAGGCAGATGTAAGACCCCACATCTTATTTCAATGTTTCATGGCAAAAGAAACCCCTACATGCCAGCCTTTTTCTCACCCTCACAGTTTCTTCCAGGTCGGGATGGATTGGTATCCATGGTTGTCTTGCACCTGCACATGTAGGAGCCCATCAAATTGATGCACTCTGCAAACACTGAGCAGTCATTCTCAGCTTGGGAAGCACATTCATCCCAGTCTGTGGGACCAAAACAAAAACAAGGGTCAGAGAGCCTCCCTGCTGGCTGCATTAGGCTAGAAATAACAATTAAGTAGTCCTTTTTTAATTTACTTATATGGTTTTCCTTCTTCATCATTTACCTGTCAGCTAAGCTTTGAGCGATGCAGAACACTAAATGTTTTGTTATTCTCTTGTCCTTGTACTCTGAAAAGTATATTCTCTGAGTAAAGACTTTTAAAATCATTTTTTTTAGAGGTAAACACATTTAAAGTGAAAAAAAATGCTGTAGGTTCATACTACAATTATATTAAAACCACTCACTACATCAAGTTCTGTGTACAGCACCTCCAGATATATCAGGTAATGAATAGATCTGTTACCACTAGTTACCAGTAGATACAACATTAAATAGAGACTTAATCCAAATAATCTTCTGCTTCACATAAAAAGTAAATGCTAGTAACTCTCAGGGGAAGCACTGTTCTGTTCTTAACAGAGGAAGTGCTAAGGGCAAAATCTCTTTTTATACAATTTTTCTTCTCAAAAGTAATGCTGTAAAACTGTGACCCTCTTTCTGGTAGTGTCAGAAAAGACATCCTGATTCATCAATGCATGAAGATGCTCTAAGGGTGTTCCTTATGTTTGATTTCAGCTGCTCTGTATCAGTTAGAGGGGCTTTTTCATGCAGTTATAGACCTATTTTATTGCTGAGTCTCTTCTCTTTTGAGGGATTTATATCTGGAGTCTTGTGTTGCCATTCACACCCTATTCCGGCAAATCTGCAAGAGCTGAGTTAGTCCTTTGGACAGGAATAATTCCAGTGAATCCCAGGTGAGCTCTCCCTGTGTGACAGCCTCATGCACTCACCTTCTGCCTCAGGACCCTGAAAGAGGGAGAGCACCAAATGAGGCTAAAAACTGTGTCTTGGGACAAATAATTCTGATCAGAGGCTAGAAAATTGTTCTGAATAACAAATTAACAGAAGTGCTTGTTCTGCAAACTTGCAGATTAATGATGGTGATTATTTCTCTGAAACAAATGTCCCATTCCCTGTGCATGCCCATACACACTCATCCTTCTGCTTGCTTTTCCTTCCTTCTAGCTAATATTTCAATTCTTTTCACTTTTTTTGTCATTGGGTAATTCATGTATCCATGATAGTCTCCATTAGACAATTTCATGTGCCTATGGCCAGCAGTTGCCTATTATTCCAGCCTAAGCCACTTAGAGGGAATGCAGGAGGGTGCAGGATTGACTGAACACCAGACATGAAATCTCATTAATTCCTAACTGTGCTATGAAATAATTGTGACCCTTGGTGGCTTCCAACACCATCTGAGAGATGCTAATTGCCAAATCACTTACATTCACTGCCTCCATTGTCTCTGAGGGTTTCCTTTTTCTGCACTTAGCACGGCTTTTTAAGCAAATTCCTTCGCCTCTGATGGCCACATTCAATCATGCATCAGGTCAAAATGCTGGCACTGACTGGTGCATCACTTGTGCATATCCACACACACACACACACTGCACTTTTTTCCTCTCCAAACCATCACATCTCAGCCAAAATTTGCTCTGAGCTCTCCTTCTGCACTCTTGGCACCTCTCTGGTCCTTCACATTTGGCACTTCTCTATATACACCTCAACCAACAGTCCTAGTCCAAAAATTAGTAAAATGCCACCTTTGTGTTCACTCTGATTATCTACTATACACCTGTAAGGGGTACATGCAAAGGGTAAAATCTGTGAAATTCCTTGCCAAATGATGTTGCAAATGCTAAAGATGTATCTGATTTGATGGGGGAGATTCATGGGGGATAAAGAAACTCAAAGAAATCCCCCTGGACCCAGGGAGTCCAGGAGCTGAGAACAGTTGTTGGCTAAGGGATTATTTGTGGGAGGTGATGCCTTCTCCAGGAATTGGCTCCTGGATGGGACATTGTGCTAGAAGGATCTTGGGCCTGACTCAGCACACATCCCTTTCTCTTCTCTCACCATGCCCCACAAAACAGATTTTATTGTCTTTATTCATCATGGCAATAAGTTTAATAATTAATGCATCTTCAAAGAGATCTGGTCCACTCCCTTCAGTTGTGCTGTCCCTTCTGACTGCTCATCCCTGCTTTTCACAGCTGAATGGACTGTCACTAAACCAAGCACAAAGCCAGGAGGTGGCCAGGCTGCAGGGAGGATCCAGGGCACAGGGTTTGGGTGGGTTCATTGCCAGAGGTCATGTCCTAGGTCTCTCTAGGGTCAGGAAGGAAAACACTCCATTATACAAATCCTTCCTTCCTGTATTTCACTCCTTATTTTCCACTTGGGAAACTCATGTTGAAGAAACTCTTCTTTGGGCAGAGCTAAGAAATAAACCCCTTTTCTCAGCCCCTGAGGAGGAGTGGAGGTGTTGGCTGTGCCCCTGGATAAGTGGTGCTGCTGGAAGGCACCTGGTTTTCTGCAGCTGAAGTGACAGTCCCAGAGCCATCACCTTCTTCTTCCTCAGCCTTTTGGTCTCAGGATCAATAACATTTACAAAGTATTTTGGCACACATCAGCCTCTTGCAATTCAGCTGCCACTGTGATATTTGCAGGCTTCAAGTGCAATTTGTCTCCTGGTTTTTTCCTGTCCTGTTCTCTTTAACCTGCATGAGCTCTGCAACTCCAAAGGGAGTTTTTCCTGCTCAGAAAGACTCAACACACCAAGAGAGAAGAATAACCCATTCTGTTGGCTTTGGCAACTTTCTGAACTCTGCTGTCTCTGTCAGCTGGGAAACCTGAGGACAGAACTGAGTTCTTTGAAGATAAAAGTGGTGATTACTGAAGATCAAACAAAGGCCTAGCTCAACATAAATTCCATGCATGTTTCTTCAGTCCTATTCACAGTAAGGACGTTTGGGAATTTCTCTGGCTTCGTTTCTAGAGGGAAGATGTCAGATTTCTTAAACCTTGGCCCCCAATCTTGGAGCACAAAACTGTCTAGAGGGTGTGTGAATCTAAAGTCTACAAATATTCCACAGTAATCCTGTCTGCCTTTCAGCTTGAGAAAGATATGGCAAAATTCCTGCTGGGGACAAAGAGGAGAGGGAGGAAAATGAAGAGGGAAACCAAGGGGTCCACTTTGGTTAACCACAGTGAGGAGAAGCAGTGCCTGCAGGTACCTGGGGACAGCCCGTGGTCATTTGTCTGTCCCTCCTGGGCTTATGGTAAAACCCCTGGTAGAATTCTCACATCATGGTTTTCTCTTCAACAAACCACATCCTTTGTTTTTCTATTTTGTGAAAATTATTGGTGATACTGCACATGATCAAAACACAAATCAGCTTTCTTCTTGCAAAAAAAAAAGCCCCAAAAATTACCTTCTACTGCAGTGTTTTGCTGATCCACCTCTAGCACAGAGCCATTGTGCAGGTAGGAGAGCACTGGGGCAAATGTGAAGGCATCCACTGGAAACTCGGGATCCTGCACAGTGATTCTGAGCCTCACAATGATGCTTCCTGCTGCCAGGGAGTCAATCTGCACTTTCAGCTTCCCAGACGTGTACAAGGCAGAAATATTGGGTGGGAATGACTTTTCAAGCTGAGCAAAGGGAGAGAAGCATTGACAATTAGGGAGGTGACAGGTACCTCTTTAAATATTTCTATATGCACAACATAGAAGATGCTGGAAAAAGAAAAGTTCCAAAGTGTTTCAGAAATCTTATTTTTCAGAGATTATTTTGGCACAGAGTAGTGCAACCCTGCTGAGAAGGACTTGAGGGTGGATGAGAGGTTGGACATGCCCTGGCTGTGTGCACTGGGACCCAGAAACCCTCCGTGTGCCACATGATTACAATTCTCCCTTTGTCTTGGGGAAGCCTTGTGTTGGGTGGAGATCCCAATTCCTCTGTATGGGCCCTGTTCTGTGCAGCAAAACTGCAGGAGATTGCTCCATCTAAAACCTCCCCTTTTTTGGGAAGCTCAGAGCTGCCACCAGACTTCATGACTCAGGTTTTGTTTCTGGCTGATTACACCTGACTGTGGACAGTGGCCACACGTGTGCAGGCAAGGAGAGGAAAGCCTGATCCAGATACTTTCCCTGAAAGAAGAAAGACAGCAGGCAGAGAACTATTTATTTGAGAGGAGGAAGACATTTATTGAGCAGACTGTGCTGAAATGAATGCCAGGAATGCCATTTCAATAATCCATTTAAAAGCCTCAAGTTAATTTACTGTGAGTTTATTGCCAAATTAAAGATCCAAGGAAAGGAGCCCCTGTTGCATGTCTGCATTTACAATTCCTCCACTCTTCTGCAGAGGATAATTCTCACTGGCTTCATTGCTAATAAGGCCAAGGGCTTGATCTGTCTAGTCAGTTGAATTTTGTTGTAATTATAAAGAAAGGTCACAGGAAATTGTATGCTGATTTTTGAAGGACTATTTCATCCAGGCATAAAATCCTCTATTAGATNTTGAGAAGATGCATTTATATCAGGTCTAAAGAGATATTTTGGTGCCTAATTGCAACTGCATGAGAGCTGGGTCTACATATACTTTATGTGTGGGTTTACACATACCTGGCCCTACATAACTCCTGTCCTGAAGTTGCACCCAGGGTTGAATTGTCTGTGGGCTCATCTCTGGCCGACCAGTCACAGTTTTTATTTATGTTTTTATTTTCCTGATCTTGGTAGTAGGGATAATAAACATATTCTCAAGCTGAAAATACAACAGAAAGCTGAGCATGTCCCCTGTGTGTGTGGTGAGCCCTGACAGATACTGTACAGAGCACAGGAGCCAAAACCAAGAGCCAAGAAATCTCTAACTGCTCTGTCCTGTATAAACACTCCCAGGCTGTTACTCCTTGGACTGATCTTTGGAAAAATTTTCTTTTTCTCAAAGGCTCCAACTTCATACTCTGAAGTTCAGCCCTCTGTTTTCATAACCACTAGACCTCCTACTTTCCCTCCACAAAGAGAGTAATTTCCTTCTGACCCAAACTGGAGTCATCCCTCATCTCATCAAAGGGAAGGCTCTTAGGGATAAACATGAACAGCAGCATTCCCACTGTGGTCAGTAATAAAGAGTTCACTGCCTGCTCACTGAAAAAGAGGGGAGAGATTTATTTCTTTATTTGCATGGAGGCTTAGGAAATAATTTAAGACTAGAGAAAAAGCAAAATTATGTTTGATCAACACACTAGGGCCTCAGGAAGCTCCCACCACCAGGTAATTGAACAGAACTGGCCAGGTAGTCTGCAGTGTTCTTACTCAGAGCTTGTAATTCTCTTTAATCCTTTATTCAGCAGAATCTGCCCTTCCTCTGGGCACTCTTGTTAGCTCAGCTGAGCCCTTGACAAACCAGTTGCCTGGAATTCCCTCTGGCCACAGCCATCAACCAAGGAAAAACAAGGCCTGCTGGGAGATGGGTGGCAGCAGAAAGGAGTGCCAGGCACCAAATAAATAAATTTTTAAAAAAGAATTATAGCTAGCTTAGCCTGATATCTGTAATAGTCTAATCAGCTTCAGCACTACTTTATCAACTAAGGCCAAAGTTCTGCTGCCTGATATTCTGGATTGGATAAATGCTGGAGTAGATGAGATAAAAAGTGCTGAAGAAGTTGTTCAGTGAGGACCAAAAGATCATTGCTGAACTGCAAGTGAATGGGGATGGAAGGAGGAGAATGGATAAGACAGAGATATACTATTATATATCAATAAATATATAATATAATATAATA
>WBNQ01065308.1:1604-16789 GCA_013401375.1 Spizella passerina | reverse complement strand
TTTGGAAGACTGACTCTGACTACTCTACATCTGTTGACACCTGCTTTGCCTCCTGTCACTTTAATCATCAAAATGCCCCTGTTCAGGCAAAGGTTGCCTGGATCTATCCTGGAAACCCCCCCAGACCCAGCTAACAGAGGCTGGGGGAGAGTGGTGTGCAGCACTTCACCTGTCATTGCATTCTAGTGCAGGGCAATCACTGTCATGTCAGTGGGAATAGACAGGGCCCTTCAGAGATGATTCCTGTCCTGGGAGGAGGAGGAGGAGATGTTTAACTGGGTAGGATGAGCTGCCCTGCAGCAGAGTCAGTCTGTCTGGCTTGAGAAAGAGAGCCCAGACAAAGCACCTCTGCTGGAGAGAGCAGGAGAGATGAGCATCACACCCCACACTAACCCAGAGACCACGGCACGCTGCTGCCACAGCTTCAGCTCTTTCATGTCAATGGTTAGACTAAGGAGAAAAGGTTGTTTTCATACATTCATAAATTGTTTTCATCAATAGAGCACAATTTTTTCCAGCACTCTGAGCCAGGTGGCTGCCAAACACCCCCAAAGTCACTCCCCTCTGTGCTAGAGGGGCCTCAGTTTAATTCCTTTGGCTTCAGCTTTGATCAGAAGTTGTGGATGAAGATCAAGAATACCCAGCCTATCTCTCTGAACTCTCAAAGAACAACTTAAATCTATTTCCTCCCACAGATGAACAGGGTGTTGTTAAAAGGACTGTAATAACTCTTGCCTGGAAGGGCTGGATCACCCATACACACACAAATCTACTGAGGTTTGTAGATCACAAATCAAGAAAACATTTATTAATATTCAAGGTCACTTACAGCACTCAGCATCTGTAGATTGGTTGGTTATGGACAAGAGACTTGATTTCCTTACAGAAAGAGAGCTATTGCCAGTGTTAGCAGCATTTACTGAACTTGGAGTAGATGCTACAATGCCTAGGGGAAAATCAGATTATCAGAGTTAGTGTATTTCTAAGAAAACAAATCCAAAAATAATACCACTCAGGTTTTCCACATGAAAAGCATCAATAGAAGTAATATAAATAAAAAATAAAAGTGCTATCATATCACAAAAGCATAAAGTAACACATTATCTTAATTTTTGAGATTAAGGGATTGTAAAATTGTTTTCTAATTAAAGCATTGAATCTGCAGGCAATTATTCATCTCATTATCTTAAAGCCTATTAGCAGACCCATTGATGTCTGTAGGCTGTAAGGATATTTTGCTGAAGTGGTACCAGAAGGAATTATTTCAGCCAGTGCCAAACTCCAGCTGCTTGCAGCACAGAGCTCAGCAGCAGTGCAGGAGCTCAGGGTGGGATCACACAACCACTGAGTCTGGGCTGCAGTCAAAATAGGAACAAAGAAAATGGTAGAAATAATGCAAATAATTGTTTCTCAAGAGGCTGGATGTAGCCATGATATTTTATGAAAAATCCTTTCCTTAGGATTTTTCCTCCTGAGAAGCTGGGAGGCCTCAGGAACAAAATGTAAACATTGATTATCTGCTGCTGTGTAATGCAACAGGTGCATCTGTGATTGGTCTCATGGGGTTGTTTCTAATTAATGGCCAATCACAGTCCAGCTGGCTCAGACTCTCTGAGAGTCAAGAGCTTTTGTTATCATTCCCCTCCTTTCCTTGCTAGCCTTCTGATTAAATCCTTTCTTCTATTCTTTTAGTATAATTTTAATATATCATTTTAATATAATATATATAATAAAATAATAAATCAGCCTTCTGAAACAAGGAATCAAGATTCTCATCTCTTCCCTCGTCCTGGGACCCCTGTGAACACCACCACAGCTGGGGAGGTGCCCTGACAACAAGTGTGCTCTGAGAAGCAGGAGGGTCTGAAGTTTTAGGTTTTGGCAGATGAGGGAGGACAGCTGAGGGTGAAATAGAAGAAACACAAAAGACTGTGAAATGAATACTCTGCATTTCCATCAGAAATAAGTAACAGGTGTATATGGCATTTTCTCCAACAGGAGGAGAAGGGGCACTCATGCTCCAGAAATTCCTGCAGGTGACTCCTGCAAAGGAGCACAAAGTCCTGCAGGAACATCCTCAGCATTCCCAGGGTGAGACCTGCATTTCTTACCTTCCTTCCTTGGGCTCAGCCTGTGAGGGGTGACAGTGCCATGTCCATGCTGGGGGTGGCAGCTGTAATAGCCCTCCAGGTTCACACAGCTGCTTTTCTCAGGGCAAGCATTGAATTCAGCATAGGAGCATTCATTGACATCTAGGAAGAACAACACACCTTGCACAGATATTGGGAGCAGCTTCAAGATTCGTCTGCACTGTGTGTAAACCAGGCTGTGGCTATGATAAATTCAGTGTAAATCTGCAGTAATGCTAATGTTAAATTAATTTAAATTAATGCTATGGTTAAAATCATTCTGGATGTTACCACCCTATCACTTTTTACCCCAATTCTTTGGAATTATAGGACAATTAGGGGCAGCTCCTGCTTACATCTGTAGGATGCCCTCCAAACCTGAGATGTCAGCACGGGAGGGAGGAGGACTACCCAGTGATTTCACTGAAAGCTGGACTGAGCAAACACAGAATACGAAGAACGCATTTTAGGAGTGAAATATTCAGACAACTGCAGAGCAATAAGTAGCTTGACATAATTTAAAATTAATATATTGAAATGTTTATGTAACATTTAAAAAGTATGTAGCAATATGCTATAGTAATTAACAGACTACAAATATGACTTATTTCATACAAGCTACTGGAAGTAATATATTTGCTTCCCAAGAAAACAGGTTTTTTAAGAGCCTGTTTAATACAACTAATGATTGTGCTAAAAATATGCACATATTTGCTTTTTCTATGTTACTGGGAGAAAATAAATTTGAGGTTTCAGAGACATTCCCTTCCAAACTATTTCCCTCTAAAATAATAATTAACTCTCCATCCTATAGCAGAAAGGTCAGGGCCGTGTTTGCAAAGTTTGCAAGATCCTCTGTGCTATCTTGTGTATATCTCTGTGCTATTTGAAAGCAAATTAATGGTTATATAAATGAGATCCCAAGTGAAGAGGGACAAAGCCCCTGGAATGTGACAGGATTAGAGTCAGTGACCTTGCACTTGTGTGTCAATCACTTCATACACACGCTTCACCATGGCCTTCAGGGAGGAGGAGACCTCTGCCAGAGGAGCTGGATGCTGCAGGCCCAGGAGAAGCTGGGAGGCCACTGTCCCAGCGTAGATGTCCCCATGGTCACTCTGGATGTGGTGCACAGAGGCATTCAGGGGCTGCAATGCACCAGTGACCTGGAAAACAGGGCAGCAAACACTGGAGCACCTCGGTCATTTCCCAGCACATGAATTATGCAGTGGTTGTTTTCATAATCTGAGTGTAGGAAGAAATTCAGAAACCATGGCAAAGTGGTTTAGGTCTGTATTTATGCAAGTGAGTTCTTATTTTCACATTTCACAGCAGATTTATGTTATAGAAATGCCAAGCCCAGGGACATGTGGAGCTGATCTCAAAATGCTTTGGCAGAAAGAGTGTCCTGGGTTGTAAGATGTGTGTGTGTTCTATTTCCATCTGTCAGAGCTGGGGCAGCTCTCTGCTGTTCCTGGGGCAGTTTTTCCTTTCTCTCTCCCACAGCCAACCCTCCCTCCAGGAGATCTCTGCTGTCCATGGCCACTGAGTGTCCCTGCAGGGCTGATCCAATCCCAGCACCCCATGGGGAGATGCNTTTTGTATTACTACATTTTAATTTCATTTTCATTTTTTCCCTTATAAATAACTGTTATTCCTACTCCCATATCTTTGCCTGAGAACCTCTTAATTTCAAAATCATAATAATTCGGAGGGAGGGGGTTTACATTTTTCCATTTCAGGGGAGGATTCTGCCTTCCTTAACAGGCACCTGTCTTTTCAAACCAAGACAAGGAATAACCCAGGAAGAAGTGGGAGAAGTCCTGCTTTGCACAGTCTCAGTAGATTACAATAAATTACACAGGCCACTGCAATTCACCTGCAATAAAGCTGCCCAACACTTCTTACTTTGAACAGCTAAATGGACTGCTGGCAAAGGGAATAGAAAGAAAAAGAGGAAAAGCAATAGACTCGGGGTGAGGGGTGGGATTAGGAGGCACAGAGAGACCCCAGAGAGACCCAGGCATCCCAGCTGAGAGTCAGGAATGGGAGAAGGGATTTGCTGGTGAGCTGAGCATTAAGAATCAGTGGAACAGACAGCAGGACACTGAAGAGCAGCTCATTGAACAGCTTCACCTCACCTCCCCATTTCTTGAGTGTTTGACTTTAACATTGCTTATTTTAGACCAAGATGTAAAAGCCTTGGTGGATCCTTGCCCCTACTCCCTACTACACAGCAACAGGACTTGGGTTTCTTGCTTTTTTAGGATATGAGAAGGGAAAAATCAGATAGGAGGAAGAAGGACACCCATGCTGTTGTTATAATTTCTATTCTCCTGCCCATCAGTGCCAGTAGATTATGGCAGATAGGTTTGTCTTGGAAAGGCTTAACTTAAAATTCCATATCAGAAAACTTCATGCTTTGAAGGTCTTGAACTCTGGTCCTAGTCTGTCATAGGCCCAAAACTGGACTGAAACAAAGCTGGAGCAAACACTACTTAAGCAGAAAAACCCTCTTTATTTCAGTATGTCTTTAAATTGCCTTTGGAAGAGACCTGAAAAATTTGCTAAAGAAACTGATAACTCAGTGTTGCTTGAATTGCTTAAGGATGCAGCTGACATTCAGTAATCAGAAACACAGAAATAATCAGAAATACAGAAATAATCAAAAATAGGGCAAAAAAAAAATCAATCTGGCAAAACCAAGGGGGAGCAAAGAGTGGCCCCTGAGTAACAGAATCATGGGCACAAGGAGGGAAGAGTTTGTTTTTGTACATACCACGGAGTGCAAGAGGCGGGAATGATTCAGAAGGTGGGAATCCACCCGGATCAATTCACTAAAATCCATTTTCACAAGCACTGTCACGTTGTACCAGAACATCCTCTCTGCAGTGCAGGAAATAAAACAGCCAAGTCATCTGAGGTCTGCTGCTACAGAAGGCCACAGAGCTTCAGGGAGGCTGAGCAAGATTTCACTTGGCAAACATTGCGGGGTCACAAACACCCAGCTAGGGCCTCGTTTGCCATATGCCACAGGCAGAGAGATGGAGCCAGCCCAGGAGAAGGAGCCAGGGAAGGTTTGCTGGACCCACAGCACCCACTCACCACTCAGGGGTGCAAGCACTGAAGCTGAATCTCCTGGAATCCACTCAAGGCACATTCCCATATTTGTTTTAGGAAGAGCTATGGTAACAGTTTTCCTGCCCACTCCCACCCTCAGGAGGGAAAATGAAGGATATTTCTATTAGAAGCAGTGTTGAATTTATCAGTAACATACCCTCTGGCATGGGATCCACACAGCCTGCTCCTTTGGATGAGCTGCAGCATTTTTTCAGCCCTGGACATTCAGCGTCGAACGTGCAAGGATAATCAAATGTTTCCATATCCTTCACTGGACAAATACCAGGTCTTGAGGCAAATACACTGGATCTATTGAGTGCTAAGTAACAAAAACATTTCTGAGAACAGAAATACAGAAAGTTGTTTCCATAAAATTGTGATATTTAATTTATACCAAACACCTCCTCCTCATTTTAGAAGCGTGTCTGTTCTGAGTTTTTAATGGGAAGAAAACAGCAGCCTAAAATATCATTATTTCATTTCAAGGATGTAAATATTCTCAGATCTTTCTCTTGTCCATGACATTTCTGTTACAGAAATTTTAAGTTTCTAACTTTCCATTAATAATTATGGATGGATGGGCTCATAGGTAAGTTTCTAAATGTGGAGATACTGAAGCACTGAGAAACAGAAAATGTGCCTGATATCAGCTGTGACTAATCCAAATAATATCTAATGATCAAAGAAAACAGGTAAGATAGAAGTGGAGAACTTTCATTTAACATTTTGCGGCACAAATTTGACCTAAGTTGCAGTAATTCTGTTCCAGCTGGCCACTCCAGGAGGTTGGTAGCCCACACCAGAGAGGGCAGCTGAGGCAGGAGGTGGCTGATTCCCAAGCCAAGGACAGACAGTGGTTCTGGGTCAGTGCCAGCACAAAATCTCTTCTAGGGAAGAAAAGAGAAAATATTTCCAAGCCCTACAAACTCACTTCTTTACCCACACTCTCAAACACAGCTCCAGGTAATGCTCAGCTCTGGTCCTTTTAAGCAACCTGAAAGAAATCTCTTTTCCATTCCTTTTGCACCTCCAGGTTTTTGATCCTTTACTGAGCAATTGAAGTCAGCCAGGAGAAAATGAACCTGATTGCTCAATAGGAACAGCTGTGGTGCAGGAAAAACCACATTTGACGTAAGAAAGCCCAGAGCAAGTGAAAACTCCACAGCAAACTATAAATCTGTTATGAACAGTCAGTTCTGTGGGTTTACAATTTCTGTTATCCCAAGGCTCTGGATGAGAGTAAATGTGAGGTTTCTCAGAAGCAGGAGGGGATATTGAATCGAGCACTTTTGGTCTCAGCAAAGCAACCTTCCTAGCCAGGGAAATTATCTTGATTAACCAAGATTTAAACTGAATCTACACAACTTGCTGCCACGTGCATGTTCTAGGTCCTCCTCTCTCTGGGGCTGTCACTCCACAGGTGATTCCCCCAAACAGGTTCTTCTCCTAGAAGGAGATTGATTTTCAAAGCCTCATTCAGGTGTGATACAGCCTCAGCCAGGGAAATTATCTTGATTAACCAAGATTTAAACTGAATCTACACAACTTGCTGCCACGTGCATGTTCTAGGTCCTCCTCTCTCTGGGGCTGTCACTCCAGGTGATTCCCCCAAACAATTCCTTTTGCTAGAAATATCCTTCTTGCCTTTCAAGGCCACATTCAGGTGTGATACAGCTGCCCTTTGCTGAGTCCCACACACATTCCCAGCCTCAAGTGATTGTTCCTTCCCAGCCTCCTGGGCAGAGAGCTGAGCAGCCTCTCACCCTGGATTTTGCACAAATACCAGCACCAAGGGATTTCCTTGTGTTAGAAAATTCCCTATTCATCCGTGCTCTTTGCTGTTCAAACCAGCTGGACCCAGGTGTGGAAATTCCTCCAGTTCTGAGATTCAAGTGCACTTCAAGCAAGTTTGAGATTCAAAGCAGGTTTTTTTTTCCCACCTATGTCTCTTTTTTTGTGTGTGTGTTTAACTGCAGTGTAAATGGTTTAATGAGTGCCATGCAATCTCAGAAAACACTATTGAACCCTGGCTGGATGCCACAGGGCCATTTATCTGAAATCAAAAGGTCATCTTTTTCAGATCAACGGAAACAGAGATGGATTCACTTCACATTGCTGCCTAATTGTACCAGATGCACTTTGGAAATTCAATTTATGCTCTCCCCTTCAATCATGCTGGGGACAGTCACCGACCAAGCAAGCAGTGAGGAGCAAGCCAGCCAAGCCCTGTGTCATTTGGATGAAGCACAGGCTTTTCTCCTCTGTTATTTACATAAATGTATGGAAGCAGAACTGCAGCTTAGCAACCAAAGGTCACTTGCCAGCCTGCCTCTGGATCTGCTGTGGCTGCAGGATGGGGCATCTCACAGGAGACTGATGCTGAGGGACAGCATCAGCTCAGCCATAACCCCATTCCTCTCCCTCCTTCCATCTGGAAGGGATGGGTTCTTCCAGAAGGTGTGGTGGAGCCAGGGACCAGCACCCTGCATTTGTCTCAGGTATCAGAATGTGGGGACAAATCTATGAAATGACAGAGGAGGCCCCTGGGAAAGTCTGTTCCAAAGGCAGGCTGTCAATTTTCATCACAGAACCCTCATTTTGGGGTCCTTGAGCATTGGTAGCCTTTGCTTGCTCAGGTGGGTGTTTCCCATCCTGCTTGCCTCTCCAGGGGTTTAACTGGGATTTGTGCTGATCCAACATCTGACAAATATTTAACAGCCTTCCTGGGTTGTTCCTTTTGCCTTGGAAGAGAGAAGGCTGAGGCAAGGGGCAAGGTGAAGGCAGAGGTGGTTTTCACCAGAGTCCACAATAATAAAATGGGTGAAAGAACTCGCTTCTTTACCCAAATAGGAGGGAACTTCTGCAATCTGTCAGCACAGGGGATGTGGAGACAGACAGTTTCAGAAGGCTCAAAAAGGGACAAGGCAATCCCCAGACAGGATTCCCATCAGCAGACACCAGGAGAACAGGCAGGGGTGTCAATAATCCCATTCCTGCAGCTGCTGGGGGCACTCAAGGGACACAAACTGCAGGGCAGCCAGAGCCACCTGCTTCTGGGTGCAGTCCCACAGGACATTCTGGCACTTTCCCAGCCCAGGCTGATGCTGCAGGGCTGCCCATGTGTGACACCAGTGTCCCCTGGCTTTCCTGTGACAGCCAAGCACAGGGACAGCTGTGCCCAGCTCCTGCTGCTCTGCTCACAGCCAGCATGGCCACATCTGCATGCCAGCTCTGCAAGGGCCCAGCCCTGCTGAGGGACACCTACAATGAGCCTTTTTTCACTTTTTAGTTGTTTTTCTGAAAAAGTTTTTCTGAAATTTTCTGAAAAACCTTCTTCAGAAGTTGTACACACAAGGCAAGCTGATTAAAGCCTGACTTTAACATTGCAAATCAAGTGCTCTCAAAAAACTCCACACTTAAAGTTGTCTTGACCTATCTTATTTTAAGGTATTTTTGTATGTGTGTGCTTACAAAGCAGCCTTCATCATGTGCTGATGCACTCCTTCCCTCCCTAGCTGGGATCAGGCAGGGTTAGATGGCAGATAAGGAGCTCTCTGGTTTCATCTTGTGCTGGAAAGTGGGCAGCAAGCCAGCCACCAGGAGAAATACCCACAGCATCCATTCAGGCAGCTGGAAACAAGCCTGGAGAGCTGGATCCTGTCTCTAACTAAAAGACAAGATGCTGGGAGAAGTTCTGTATGGTGAAACAGCCTTCAGGCTTTCACAGGTCCATGAGCTTGACCTGCAGCCCCAACCATACAAGCTGTCAAAAGCAGCACTAAGCACCAGGAAAATCAGAATAAATTCATGAAAAAATAAAAACTGCACCTAAGCTGTCTGAAACCAACAGAGAATGGTTTGATCTCAGTTTCTGTGCAGCTCAGTTGCCCATCTGTGAACAACACACCCACAGCCTTTGTGAAGACAAATTGCTGCCTGTGAATCCCCCAGGATTCACCTTCAGAGGTGATAAATAATTCCCTGCTCAGTGAGAGGCTGAGCAGAGCACTGAATGTGCAGGTCAGGATGGCACACTCTGGGGAGCTCCTTGAGGGGCTCTATCATCCCTGGGCACTGGGAAATGTGTCCTTGGGGCACTGCAGAAACAGATCAGGTAATTAAAACAGTTCACTGATCTGCATGCATGGGCAAAAAGAGAGAAAATATTTTTTTTATTTAATTCTACCTTAAGAATTAATTCCAGCACTTCCTAACTTTTAGATATTTAACTTTCCAGCTGTTATTTAAAAATGTCAAAGTCATTTGTGTGTGCACCTGTAACAGTACCCTGATGGACAGACGCACAACTAGTAAGAACTACCAGAGCAACTTGACCAGTGGTCCTAGAGTGAAGAAATAATAAAAGCAGGGCCTGCCATATCCCAGGCAGGGGTAAATGTTTCCTTCTAGGAGGAGAAGGTGAGCAGTGGCCAGGAGCAGGCTGCTGGGAAAGGTCATGGAGACCTTTCCACCCCTGGCAGGATGGGGAGCACGCCAGCATGGATAATGTCATGAAGAAAATAACAGCAGTTCAGCAGGGTGCTGTGCAGTAATTTCTGCAGTTCCAGTTTCTCTTCTCATCATTTATTTAAGACTGTGTCTAGACAGTGCATTACCATTCACAGAATTTATGACTAATGCCCTGAAAAGCAAAGATACCAGAATAATGTAAACATGGAAATCACCTAGAAGCCATACAAATCCTTAAATGGTTTTAAATATTCCCAAATTAATTTTTACAGGAAGAAGTGTCAGGGTGACCACAGCATTTCATGGACAAACTTGCCCAGAGTGCCCATCAACAACACGGCAAGGGCAGGGTGGAAATTCTGCAGCTCAGCTTTATAAGAGATTTACAGATTTGTTCATGTTGGATGAAACAGAATCATCAACAGCTCTCAAGCCTAAAATATCCCTGGAGATGCTTTTAAGAGACAGAATTATACTGGAAAGAAATATTTCAAGCGTTACCAGGATGCTTTTTTCCCACAAAAGAAGATGGTCTTGACTTTCAGAGGTTCAGAAACACCTGAATTTCTTGTGCAAACAGTGACAACCACGGTGACTTTTCCACATTTAGCTGGCACAGCTCTTTCCTTGTACTACAGAATTAAAAAGCCATTTTCTCTGATTGCCTCTCACTCTTGCCATTTGACACTTACAGGCACACATGTATGCACATGTCTGTATATCCAAAGGACTTCACTGAAGTAACTTTTCAACCATAATTAGATGTACTAGAGATGGAACTGATGCTGGAAAACAGATATGATCAGCACAGGTCCTTTGCCTGTCTGACAAATCTGCTTGGGCACACAGTAATCTCAAATTCTGCTTTGCTGGGACTCCACAACAGCAGGATACAGTAAATTGGGGATTTATTTATTTATTTAATTTATTATGCTTTCATTTCTCTTCTCTAGCAAATCATTTCAGGAACAAATAAAAGACATCAACCATTTTAATGTTCCCATCCTGTTAAAATCCTGCTAGATACAATATTCTACCTGTGAATGTGGAGAAAATGCCTGGTGGGGGGGGAGGAAATGTTTGGAAATTCGTTTTCCAATGCTCTGAAGCAACTTAAATGTGGGATGGGCACATTGTTCTTGACAGATCCCATGACAGGACATATGGCTCATCCCCCCTCATGGTTACAGATCCTCTGCAGGAGCAGGTTTGGGGACATTCTCACAGATCTGAGTCACCCAAGTCTTATGACCCAAAACAAGGGCCAGGCCTGCCACAAGACCTCTCCTTCCAATCTGCTGTTCCTGTGTGTGGTTATGTAAAAGCCCAGGTCCACACTGAAAAGTGGAAATAGGGAAAAATGCAAAAATAAGAGACAAAACTGCATCCTGTAGAACTTTTCTGGATGACAGTGCTGGTTTAGATAATTCAAGGTGCCTGCTCAGCTTAAAACATATAAATTTATCCACTGGAAAAACAAAGTTCCTTTTGCCCAAGGAATCCCCTCCATCCAGGTCTCAAGTTCTGATAAAACTGGGAATTTCTGATTGACAAGTGGTAACCTTGATATAGGAAGGGGAAAAAGCTTCCATCTTGAGACAGAGGTGGTTGAGTCTTCCTCAGTAGAGACTTATTAACACTCAGATTTTGTATCAGATCCACCAAAAAGCTCACCAGTTCTCAGACCTCCCACACAGTCACAGGTAACCAAGGAAGTCCTAAGAAAATGGGTTCCCAGTCTAGTTTTGGTTGCAAAGCATCTGGTATCACATTGCCCTGAGGTCACAGGTTGTTTTAAATTGGAACCAAAATTGGGTTTGCATTCTGGGAACAGACCCTGCTCCACATCAAAGGAGATGCTATCCCAAGAGCATCCTGAATTACTTCTGAGGAGAAAGGTCCTGGTGTCAATGCAGGCAGGCATAGTGAATTGCAGGCACCAGGCAGTGAATTATTGCTCTTGGCCAGGGACAGTGGCCTGAACCTGGACAGGTAATGAACCCTTGGAGGGCTAATGAGGGGGGCCTTCCTCAGGCTCCCTGGAAGTTTAGTGAATTTGTGACTAGAGGTGGCAAAGAGCAAGAATCAGGAGCTTTAATCTGCTATGTCTACTCCTTGCCATGTTGGACAAAGCTTACTGTGCATGATTTTAAACTCATTTCTTTCAGTGAATAGTTACCTATGGCCCAGGACTGAATTATGCCTTTACACATCTCAGCTGAAGTGAATCTTCTTCCATAAGAAGCATTTATTTCCTCTCTTATTCTGACTAAAACTTACCTAGAGAGCAGTAGAGTCCAACTTGCTCGTATCCCTCACAGCAATCTGTGAGAGTGATGGTCTCAGGGACTTCAACACTGTGGAACTCTGTTCTGTGGTGTGTCTGGGGACACACCATCCAGGGGATCCACCCTCCACAGGATGTCTTCTTCTCATAGGACTTTTGGTAGGCAACCATTTTAAACACACTTTTGGTCAGGGTGTAATTGCACAGGTGGTACCCTAGCAAAGAAAGGCCTTTTTCTAGGAAACAGAAACAGGAAAGAAAAGGATCAGCATTAACTTGTCACCCTGAGGGTTTTTGGTTTCCTTTTTCTACCTCTGTCGAGGTTGGGATTGAAGGCACTTGAGATGATAGTTTGTGTTCAGACCCAAGTGTTTATTGCTTCTTGTCAATGTTACAGCCTCACAGCTGTGAGTTCTGCAACCTTTCATTAGCAAGGCACAAAAATAGTTAACTATCTCTTGTTACAAAGTATTTTAAGGCTAAACTCTCCAATTAAGAACTGACACCTAAATTATTTTCTCTTTTAACCCAATAACTGATCCCTCAAAGCCTGCAATGCAGACTTTTCTGTCCAATTACAAAATACCACCCAAACCCATGGTGAAGAAGGAAGGTGAAAAAGAACAACCTCCACCCTAAAACCTCCATCCCGCCTCATATTAATTTCTATATTCTAAAACTCCAAACTCTAAGTTTTCTACCCTGTGATATTACACATTTCTAACCAACCCCACACCCACAGTCCCAGTGCTGTTAATCAATTTTGGAAGCCTGTTTCAGGCCTTCCAGGTCAAATGCAGAGTTCTCCAGGGAGTCAGAGTCTGTCTGTACAGAAAGTCTAAAATTCTCAGCATCCAGAACTCCAGCATCACCCCAGAGCAGGAGTTTCCTGCAGTACCCAGTGGAAAACAGAGTTATAAGAAAGCAGTGACAGAACCAACACAGATGAATGATTTCCAGGAAGGCTGACGTGGGGAAGAACATCTCTTCAAAAAACAGACACAAGAAAGAATTGGTAGTGACTGCTTGTCATAGGCATCACTTCGGTCATGAAAGGATGAAGATTGGCAGAAAATTCAAAGAGTTCTTGGTGCCTTCAGGTGTGAGGCAGAAAAAGGGCAATTTAACTCAAGTTAATATTAAAGAAATTTACATATGTTAATATAAATTAACAGTAGAGCACAATAGGCACTTGCAGGGCAGAGTCATCCAAGCAGTTTAAAAGCCCAGTCCAGCCTCCTGCTGCCAAAGCCTTCATCACTCCCCACTGACTGCAAAGGGAACAAAGGGTGAGGAACTCATGGGCAGATGAGTCACAGTGGATGTCTGGAATGAGACGTCCTTCAGACATCACCCTAGGCTAAAACTGGGTTCTCATACATCACAGGGAAGCACTTCCAGGTATCTGACACTAAAGGTATTCCTGGAGATCCTGCACTGCCTCTCTGCATTTGTAGCAGCCCTTGTTGATCAGCCACTGGAAACCTGCAGTGCTTCATTGACTTTGGGTACAAACAAAGTCAGGGATAAGGTCATTAACTGCATCATTTCACACAGGCCTGGGGATGGGGCTCAGCCTCCAGAGTTCTGAAACCATTTCTGATGAGAAATGAACTTGTTAGGTGCTGTGGAAACCCAGGGCACTGGGAATGTTTCTGTGTCTGCTCTGGGGTGCCCCGACCCCCAGGGGAGCACTGACTCTGACCCTCACTCATGGGGAAAGTTTCCCAGACTTCAAGATAACCTAGAATCCATGAAAGTGTGAAATAGATTGTAGAGAGTACTGTAGGTGTATCACTTGGTGAGAAATTGAGGTTTTGGGATTTTTAGTGTGTTGTGGATGGAAGCAAGATGGAGGGCACAGGGTGTTGTCCTGGGTTTCTCCTTCATGCTTCTTCTTCCTCCTTCTCCATGGGTTTGGGTGGCATTTTGTAATTGGGCACAAAAGTCCCCATTGCAGCTCTGTGGGATCAGTTATTGGGTTAAAAGGGAAAATAATCCAGGTGTCAGTTCTAAATTGGATAGTTCAGTCTTAAAAGACCTTGTAACCAGAGATTGTTGGCCATTTTGTGCCTTCCAATGAAAAGCTGCTGAACTCACAGCAGTGAGACTGTTTTACTGATAAGAAATAATAAACACCTGAGTGTGAACATGAAACACCATCTCAAGTGCCTTCAATCCAGACCCAGAGAAACCCACAGCTGGTACCACCACAAGGTGCTTTGCTTAAAATTGAAATACTTCAACAGGGATAGGGGAAAAACCCCAACACCAAACAGCAGAAAGAAACCCCAACAACAGCAACAAAAGCAGATGGAGTTTAAGAATTAGCAGTAAGCAACCTACAGTCATGTCACAGACATCAGGCTGGCTCCTAATGAGATGTTATAGAAGCCAGAGGGGCTGAGTCACCCTGTGTCCCACTTGGGAAACAGATCAGATGGAATTAAAATGCCTGCATCATCCTCTAGCCAAAGCAGAAGACACTTTAATAAGGATAAATATGAATTAGCTGCATAGATTCAAATATAGCAGGATTGTTTTCTTTTTTTCTGAGAGCTCTGAGGGCACCAGGGTCAGCCAACAGACAGACTGAAGCTAACACAATATACACAACAGGAATACAATTAAAATATTTGCAGTTTATCATATTTGTACAACTTATGTCCTGTCTGAAAACATGAAACGAGTCAAAAACAATTCAAGAAGGAAAAAAAAAATTGTTAGGCTTTTAGGAATCCTGTGCTTTTATCACAGCTAAACAAAAGACATTTGTGCAATTTGAGCAGGACTAGGAAAAGAGCTTTGGAGAGGAGGATCCATTTGCAGTGCAGGGACAGAAGAAAACATGGAATAGACTTTGGTGTCTAGAAATGGCCTCTGGCAGCCCAGCCCTGCTCTGCCTCACTCCTCTCTGCCTTCCTTCTGCAGCCAAAGGCAGAGCTCTGGATGTCCAGAGTTCCTGAGGATCCCTTCGGGGGGGCTCAGAGACCCTGGCACACTGCCCAGAACACCTGGGGATTTGATTTTGATCCTTGCAGCGAGTTGCCAACTTTGTATGATGACATGAAAGTCACACAGGTTTGAATAGTGTAATAATAAAATATTCACAGGGTGAAAATGTAGATTTTAGGATTTTTGGTATGGGGGTTATGGGGACAAGATGGAGGAACTTGGGC
>WBNQ01065296.1:6818-19220 GCA_013401375.1 Spizella passerina | reverse complement strand
CTTTAACAGAAAGATTGGTGATCATCAGGGCAAGTGGTCCCCATGGGATGGGGAGCAGAGCAGACCCCTGCAATCCAGGAGGAAGTAGTCAGTGACCTGCTGTGCCACTCAGACACCCACAAGTCAGTGGGATCAGATGGGATTCACCCAAGGGTCCTGAGGGAACTGTCGGAAGAGAGATCGGTGCCTGCCCCTCTGGCTCCCCCACAGAGGAAGCTTTAGACCGCAATGAGGTCTCCTCCAGCTGCCTCCTCTCCAAGTGACCTCCGAGACTTCTCAACTGGCTTCCCTTTCATCATCTTACTAAACACATATTAAGCATTAACATATTAAACATTAACATATTCAGGAAGACATAGGTAGATTTATCTGGTTGTTATATCAGAATTTGTCTCTATTGAAGATTGTGGTTCCTATTGAATTGTTAATATTGCAATACATGGATTTTTCTTTGAAGGAAATGCATGCAAGTACTGTTAATTATAATCTGATTTTAACTCAGATCGTGTGATGACACCAGAGATAGAATCACTTACCTGTATGTTTGTGTAATAGCCAACTCTACTTGAGATTTGTGCATTCAGTAATTAAACTGTGAGTGTAGCCTCCCTCAAGAAGAGCTTCCATAAAACTATGCTTAAAAAAAATTGGCTAATCTTTTTAGGTTGAAGGAGAAAAAAAATTATGATGGTAACTATTACTAGTAATGTAAATTCTAAAATAATCTTAAACTTTATGCAGTTTTCTTCAGATTAATATTTTATTCCAGACTTAGAAAAAATATTACCTATGTAATGATCATTGCCTCCAAACTTCTAAATTAATATCATAAGAAATTGATTTATTAATTGTTTCTAGTGACTGAAATTAGAAGTTTTCATATGTGTCCTTCAGCCTATGGTCAGTTTGTCTGGTAGTGAGGAGAGTGAACCTGTCTATGTAGGTAACATATCTGGCTTTACATGAACAAAAGAAATCTTGTTCCCTATCTCTATATTCCCATGAGCTCATAAGCACAAGAATATTTTGAGGCTTTCTTTTTCCTTTTCCTTTTCCTCCCAGTCTAGACAACTTACTAGCCGTCCATCAACAGGAGATTCTGCAGCAGGTTTGGGAGACAATTGCTTGTAAAATGAAACAATCAACCTGATCTCCTGCGCTCCCAGGCTGGGTGTGACAGTAGGGCTCAGCGCGGGCATGTGTTTCCTGGGTGATCTGGGGCAGCTGTGCAGCACTGTGCCCTCCAGCCTTCCACGTGGCATTACCAGTAGCCCCTGTTTGGAACTGGGCTGAGCGAACTAGCATCATTTAGCTCAATCTCACTAACAAATCTGATCATTAGTGTGTTCTAAAACTCTGTACCATGGGCTCCCGCTCTGAAATGGCTACATGGTGGAAGGGGAGGAGGACCTGGCAGCAAGCAAATGACAGACTCAATTGTAGATCAATGTGGTGATTGTATCAATTTCAGATTCTCTACTAACAATAGGTGTCTGATTGGACACCACTGACTTTATTGGGAAGTAGATGAGATATAATATACCTTCCAGTGCATTAGTTGTTTCTGCTGATTGGATGAAGGATAAATTTCACATAGAGGGCAGTTTGAGTCCCATCATTCTCACAATTACGTTGAACACCAGCTAAAAGTGTCCTGTTGCTGCTGCACTTTACAGCAGCAAATTAGAAGGATTTTCCTAATGCATTTCCTCACCATAGTCTGTGCAGCATCATTCTTCTGTAAGCTGAGATCTGGGTCAAAATGTCTCACTGTTCTTAATTTCAATAATTCCATTTAAAGGGTAATCACTTTCTCTAGAAAAGGAATAGGACAATAGAAAGAATAAACAGAACAGTTGGACTCATGGAAATAGCACAAATAAATTGAATGCTAAGAAGCTTTTATTACAGTAAATCTTGTTTTATTCCAGAAGACAGCAATGTAAACTATGCAGTGAAAATAGCCATTAAACAAATCAACACCCTCTTAATCTCATAACCCTACCTCACCCCCTCCCCTCCACCATGAATTTTAACAGTGCTACATTATCTGGACCACCTCCCTTTGTTTGAACCACCAACTTAACTATGCAGAAATTAATGTGTGAGCATTTTCATTACTGTTTTGAAGATTCAGCCCTGTAAGATGTTGAAGTCTCTTCTAATGATCTAGCAAAGGGAAGGAGGCAGGGGGAAGGAGGGGGGAAATCCCATAGTTTGCTGAAGAGCATGTTATTTGTCTTCCACAGACTTAAAGCTTTGCACGTTAGCTCTGCTGGCTGAAGGCCAGACTGCATAGTACCTTTTAGAGTCACACCCTGAGACCCCAGTTCATCAAGATACTTAAGCATTTGTCTGATGTTCAGTATACGAAGGAATACCAGTTAAATTGGAGTTTAATTATGTGATTAACTCCATTTATTTAACATTTTAAGCAGAGCATATAAACAGACCGTGTAAATAAAGGGTGGAAGAGTTTCTTTCAAGAGTAATTCAATAGCTGTTAAATATTTTCTATATGGTTCATGAATTGTGTGGCCTCATGTATTTACCTTTTAATTGTTCAAGACTATTGGGATTCTAAAAACAAACAACTGAGAACTAATCTGATCTAAGGAGCTTTCCAAGGAACTTTTTTATCATTTATCAAGCCCCCTTTGCTCTGTTAGACTTCACAGAATGACAAGGCTATTTTCAAGCCGTAAACCCCCATGCCCCATGCAGTTATGGCATGCAACCAAAGAAGTCTGGAGGAGAAAATGAAGTCATAATTAACAACAGCTGCTCACGCCTAGCTTTTTCTAAATAACATCCAAAGATTTTTCTTTTCTTTTTTTCCCTGCACCACACCCCCCCACCCCCCAAAAAAAGTAGAATCAACCCAGGCCCTATTGATTTATCTTCAGGTTAAAAAGAGGAAGCCTCACTCCAGTCTCTGGGGGTCTCTTTGTTGTCTAAGCAGCGCAGGAAACTCTCATCACAGGTCATTTGAGAGAGGTTTCACTGTTGTTTGCTTGTTACATTCAGTGAACAAAATCAAAGCAAAATGACAGTAATTTCCTTTACTCATGTATTGTTATTAGTGTGGTGCAAGGCTTTGTCATCAAAGCACATGGGAGTGTTCTGTCCTTTAGAGGCTAATATTAAAATATAGAATGGAATGGTCATGTTTTATTGGCTTAGCCTTTCCCTGCACTGCTTATAAAAACAGACAGTGCTTTAAAATGTCTCACTAATGCTCATTTTCCTGAGGGTGGAGTTGACCTCAAGTAGTTTACAACTTGGCTGTTAGTTAAGACTAATTAACTTTGACTTTGTTGTTAGAATAGTCTAATCTGCAGTTTCATCTTAAAGAAGTCAAAAAATAGTACATTCAAGTGAAACAATGGAAATAGTGAGTGTTTATATGTTGGCTATATAAGGAGGTCTTTTCCTCCACAGTTTTCATCTTTATCTTCCTAAAATGTCTGTGGTTTCACACACTTTTACAATTCTTTTTAATCTGGACCAGAGCTCTTTAACAGTGAAAAACACCCTTTGTAGCTTGCATGCTTTATCTGCTTGTTTCCAGGTCCTGTGAGTAAGCAATACAATTACGTTTTTAAGCAGATTGTGTCATCTGAAATAGCAATTTTTCTTGAAATGGTACAGCTTAATGCTTCTAAACAAAGACCATTGTGCTAATGACTGAATTTGCAATGCTTAATTGTCTCATTAATCCTTGACGTACTCTCTTTGTGGGGCTTTCTTATAGCATATCACTCTGCAAGAGTAAGCCATACTTTATTTGTGGAAAGCATTATTTTATTCAAGAAGGAGGAATGGAGAGGCTTGTGGTTTAATTATGTTAAGATTACAAAAATGACCTTAGCATACCACTTTTGTGAAGAACTCATTTGCATTAGACAATAACTTCTGAGTAAATAATTCTCTTCAATAAAGAAAGTAACATAGACTTAGTTTATATAATAGCCATGGAAGTGGCTTTAATGTAATGTTTGGCTTTAATATATCAATTTTATCAATACATTCAACATTCCTTTAACATAAGTAAAAGCTCAACAATTCAGTTTTAGAGAAATTATGGCAAGAAATTTTAAGCCACTTTCTTCAAAAGTTTGGTTTTTTCAGTCTTCATCCTCACAATTAACATAAAATTGAAAATAATTTATTAATTTATGGCAATATTTTTAAAATATTTTGGGTTTTTTTGTTGAGGTGAAAGCACCGAAAAAGAAACTTCTATGGTTCTAAAGTTTGCATCTGGACCCCACAAAGTACTTTGGACAAATTGACTATCATTACAGCATGCAAACACTACATAAATGGATCTGACATTCATAATATCATATTTTATTAAGATAGCATTAAACAGTGCAAAAATACTATTAAACTACTTTTGTTAAAGATATTTTATGATGTCTTGAGCTGGACTAAAATATCAAACTGGACAAACTGTGAATGAAGCTGTACAAACGTGGCCTAGGAAACCTCCCTCACTGCTTTAATCACATTAGCAAGCCTTGCTGCCTGCTGGACACCACCATAGCTCCACCAAAAGATACAGGATGAGTCAGGTACCATTTCAGCCTTACAGCAGCAAGATCACTCTCCCAAATACATTGATTTGTGCATAAGCCTTTCATTAGGTGCTTTCCATTTGAGGATTCTAGAGGAAATGAGGCAGTATCCTTCCACTGCAATCAGTTTTGGTGATTAATTCAAGCAAATTGAAGCTGTCTGCCAATGGCATAGAATAAAGCTTTTCAGATTGCTACTTTAATGTGGCCAACTGTCAATCAGCCAACAAATTTTACTGGCTATTTTTAAAATTAACATTATTTTAACAAAACACTCAAATAATTGTGACACTTGGAAGTGAAAAAAACTTTGTGGCCATTTGCCAATATAGTCATATGTAATAGCAGAATTCAAAATTTCTGTATTTACTCGGGTTTTAATACTCTACCGTGAAACTTGTAGAGATTTACCCTCATAGCCTCAAAGAATAGTATAGAAAAAACAAAATTATGATGAATAATCTGTAACACTTACAAGGAAATAAATATTTCAAAGTCTTGCTAGTTTTCATTGTTTTGAAAGACACTGTTTGCTGACTGTAAAGTAAGCATTCTACTTTCATTTCTTTCTCATATCTGTTCTGAAAAATTATTATAAAGTTGCAAATATTATTTTCTATAACCCATTTAAACAGAAAAGGCAGTTCCACCTTGTACTTTTTAAATGACCATTTATTCCTGCACTAGTAAGAAAAACTAGACTGTAAGCCCACAATGAATTTCATATAAAATCGTCATTAACTTAAACCAAACTTTGATAACTCTCAAATTGCAGTCACAGCACATGGAAACTACTCATTATTGTTACTAAAATGAAAATTAAATAATTCCATGTCTTTAACTATAAAAGTACTTTGCTGACAACTTTTCAGAAAGGATCTTGTTTTCATTTTATTAAAACCCAAAATGGTCTCACAAATTTTCTATATGACAGGAAGACCCAATATTCTAACTGTTCTCTGCTTGCATTTTACCTTTTTTTTCATTCAGCTGTAAGAGTTACAGATGGTGTAGGGGTTGCACAGAAAGAAACCACTGCTGTAGGACAGGGTTTCTCTTTAGTTATGAAAGAGAATCACAGCTCACAACTGTACATGAAAGTTATATACTTGCCCACAGTAGAGACAGAAACATCAATATGCTCCTGAACATCACCAATTTAAAGTGTTCAGTTCCTTTCTAGAGAAAATTTAACTGAAAGTTGAAAATGGTCCTCAGTCACACCATGAACATCCTGCACGGTATTATGTGTGTAATAGCCATGTGTGTTGGATATAACTGTATGGGCTAATATCCTATGGGGCCTTTTTGGAAATAAGATGTTTGTCTCTTGCATCTCCCCTACTGAGAAAATATCTAAAGAAATAAATACTTGGTTTGCCAAGAGTTTTTTGTGTGGGTAAGTTTATTGATCCATTCATTGGAGAAAGCCACTCTGAGGGTGGTTGAGAGGAACAAACATATAGCCATCCCAGGAACAGAAAACAATCTCAAGCCTGTATTTTACTTTGTAGATAATCTAGAGTTCAGTTAAAATGCTCAATGAGTGCAGAACTGATCTCTAGCTAAGAAATATTTGTAAAAGAATGTACTTTTTCTCAAGGCTACACAGCTGTCTGTGGCCCTTCTGCAGTCAAGCTCTCTTTTCTTGTGAAAAAATGGTAAAGTTAAACAGGTAGAAAGAGGATGTCATTAATGCAGCAAAGGAGAAAATCTGACTAATTAAATTGTAATCTGACTAATTAAATAGTTGACTTAGAAAGGTTTTAAAACCAATCTCAGTAACTTCTATGATTCTTCAGTGTCAAATTCAACAGAAAGACGGCTTAAGGGCTTTGAGTCTGGTGACTTTGTGCTGCTCTGTGGTTGCTTGAGGTAGAGAAGCAGCACAAAGCTGCAGTGAAACTGCTAAATTTTAAAAATACTAAAAAGTGGCTATAACTTATATTTTTGTAAACTAGTTTTACTGTTTGATTTCTCAAGCAATATATTGTGCACACTAAATTTACTAGAAGATATACAAACAAGGTCCCTACCTGGACATAGTAGATCTTACTGGTATTTCTTCAAGAAGTGGGGACTTCACATTTAAATAATTTTTAGTAAGTTAATAGAAAATATATTTATTTTTTTACTATCAAGATGTACATAATCTTGTAATCAAGTTTTTTATGCCTACAAGGATGTAGATATAGACAGCCACATAATCACAAGTGACGCAAAAATTGCTGTATTATGCTGAGCCTCAAGTAAGCTGAAAGCTGTATGAACTTCCTTTAAAAAAAACCTTGAAAATTCAAAACAATAATGACTGACATATCTGTATCCTTGTACCACTGTCTCTTCTATTTAAGATGAACATTCTGGCACATTTTAATTAAGGATCTGTGTACTACAGCCTGCTTATGGTGACTGTTTCTTTCTTTATCCACTGGAAAAATACATGTTATGTTTTTCTTAAAAACCTCCTGTCAGTGATATAAACTGTTTAAAAAATAAAGAAATAATTTGGAAAATTAAATTTAATACGAATTTTGGTCCATAGAATAATGAGACAAGTGAAAAGTCAGTATGAGGTTTACTAGCAGTCTTAATGGTAAGATGCAAAGGTTCTTCGATTAGTTTAACAAAATATGAGCTCAGAACAAATTATCAGGTTTTTTTTGGGTTCTCAGTTTCTTAAGTTTTAAGAAGTTGCATTGTCAAACCTGTTCACCAAGACAATACCAGTCATCCTGATTTTACAATGCATTGTATTGGAACTCCTTGCTTACCGATGTTATGAATGATAAAATCTGTGTAGTTTAATAGGATTGTAGGAGTAGTGATAAAGCATGGAAGATAAAGCTGTGGAAGGGTTGTATCACCAGAACATATCCATAAACCACCTATATTTTGAAGATCCTTAGGTGAAATATAATGCGTGTGTGGACTCTTACATTTTTCTTAGGTTAACCGAAGCAAAAGTTACTGGCTTAGTGGGTTCCTTGGGCTGAAAGTACACACTATTGTCATATAACACCTTCAGTATGATTAGAAAAATGCAGATTTTACTTAACATGCAGGTGAAGGATAAACAGCTGGATATTTTAAAACACAAACAAGCAAAACCCATCACACCTATAAAGATTCCTTCACCACAACAATCTTTGGTAGAGATTAAATCGTGGGTTTTTTTATATATACTTCTTTCTTATGCCATATAATTTTTTAGAGTGAAAATAATATTGTCTAATTTAATGCAAGTTTTTTCTTTCTTTGTGGAGAAGAAGGGCTGGGATTTGGAAGTATCCTTGAAAGAGTGCAATGCTACCTCCCTAATACCTGTTACTTCATATATTGTGTAATGTTCATCATTTGAACATGCATATGGAGCTGAAATACCTTCAGGGAGTGGTCTAATCTACATTAGGTGTTCACCTAATTCAGAAAAAAAAAAAAGCCAGCAGGTACTATTAGACACCAACTATATGCTCAGAGACCAGAACAAGAAGCTTTCTTCTCTGGGCAATGCAAATAGCATGTCTGAGTTCAGAGTGCCCAGCACAAAAGTCTAGAGCTCAGCATGAGTGGTGTGGTCTTGTTTACAGATTTGATGCTGTAACTTCTTAAAACTGAAGAAATTGAGACCCTGAAAAATATTGGTGTTCTTATGTTTAAACTTGCAAATTCTTGCTCATATAATGTGTTCATTATAATGTCAAAACTGACAAGTGGAAAAACATAGCTCTTCTTCAAATATACCAGTCAGCATATAAGCCAATACTCTGTAAGGAACCCTTTCCTTGCCTTATTTCTAGATTGCTCCACAAGTCATGCACTGTCTTCCAATTTCTGATGTAGAAGATGGTGCTCCTGCCATGATTTTCAAAGAGATTTTTCTTGAGTAATCATTTCCCATCATTAGTTGATTACCATGTTACAGGGCTCTTCACTTTTCATTTCTGAGACTGAAATGGTCTTACTTTAAAGATTGACTTTAGGGATCCCTTCCACACTTCTGTGAATATGAAATTGTCATCCTATCATTCAGCTGATCTTTCCCTAGCTGCAAGGGATTGACCCCCAAACTGTTCAAGGACGTGTGCCATGATCACATCTGACAGGCGGTGAAGATAGAAAGTTGGTGAAGTGCTCATGAAATCAGAGGTCTTCACAGCTCACAGGACGACAGTTTGCTACAGGGATGGCTGGTGTTTGAAAATTGAACTGGGGGCATCACAAACACCTGTTTGAATGGCAGCAGCTGTTTCACACTATTGAAAGATCAAGCAGAGGCAAGTGAAGGCTGCTCTTCTGCTGTAAGGAAGCATTCATCAAACAACTGTGCTCACCCTAAAGAACTCTGTTACTCTTAACGGGTTAAACATAAGCTTTTGCAAGATGTAAACATAACAGCATCTTGCATGAGGAGTTTAAAATTTTGTCTTCTGTATTCTTTGTTTCTGCTACTCTGTTTCCACATTTTGTGTTGTAGAAACAGAAAAACCACTATAAGGCAATGGGGCATCAAATAATTGCACTTTTCTTGCTCATATTAATGTGTCTTCCTTTTCACTTCTCAGAAGATACTCTTGTTCTTTCCTCCTTTACATTCTTTAAAAATCACCTTGCCCCAATTTCATGTGTTTTCTCAAGACCTGTATTAGTGAGTTTTTCTTGTTTAATAGTGCAATACCATATATCACTGCAGGAATGTTGTGAGTGCATCCCTACATTCTGGTAAGTTTCTATTTTGAACAACAAAAAAATAACTGTGATGAATGGGAGTCACAAAGAATTTAAAGTATTAATAGACTTCACTATGGCTGCCAGAAGAAAAATATTGTTTAGTAGATAATATAAATATTATAAGACAACTAAACCATTGCACATAGAAAATACACTAGAGCACATATATGTTTTATATATTTGAGCTTTAAAAAACAATTTTGGAAGGGAATCCTTTCTAAAAATTTTTTAGTTCTTCAACAGCGAAGAAAAACTATTAATTGAGAGCACTTTTTTAGAAATAGAAACTGCAGTTTATGGAAGTCATATGCTTTAATTTCTTCTCATAAGAATGTATGGATGCATTATTTTGGATTTTCTGCCCAAGATGTGTTGGGAGTATATGAATATACTCTCATGTTAAATAGTGATGTATTATCAGTATTAAAGTGACAGCTGTTTGCTTCTGAAATGTTTCTACTTTCTGTAGCATACCTCTGTGGGTAGAGTTTTTGACTTTAATTTCTTATTTAGGAGGGAGATTAAATTTAGTCACTTTGCAATGTGACTAAATTTTATTTTTTCCAGAACAGAATGCAGAGGGCAGTGGTTACCAAGTCCTACTTTATATGGAAACCGTTAACAAGTGAAGAACCTGTTCTGTCCTGAGATCTATCCCACTTAATAACATCTTCCACAACCAAAAGGAGGTAAAATAACACTTTCTTCTTCTTAGGCTGGCAGGTGGCACCAAATTAGGGGACTAGCTGATGCTCTGGAGAGCAGGGCTTCCATCCAGAGGAACTGGTTCATACTGGTGGAATGAGACTTGTGCAGTTCAGAATGGAGAAATGCCCAGCCCATGGGAAGTCAGGGGCCAAGGAAACAGGGCAGGCTGCACACTGGTGGCACTGTAGGAGTAGGAGCTCAGCCAGGAGGTGGAGGGATGTGAGGACCCCCCTTGACTTGGCACATTTCACACCACACCTAGATACCCTGATTTAGGGGCCCTTTGCCACACTGGTGTGAGACCAGCAGAGACCCACCTGGATGCTCATGGACTGGAGCCCCTGCACAATGAGGTGATCCTGAGGGACAGGGCTGCCGCAGCCTGGAGAAGGGAAGCCTTTGAGGACACCTCAGAGTATCCTTCTGCTTATGACCTGCATCTTGGGTAGGCAGGTGCAGGCTATTGACAACCTGATGGTATCATGAAAAACAGTAGGTTTACATTAAAACACGAAAAGTTCAGACTGGACATAAAAGGAAACCCTTTTTCTCAGGGAGACATCCCAGAGTGGAGCACGTGTCCCAGAGAGCCAGTGTGCTCAACATCCCCAGAAGTTTTGAGCACCAGGCTTAGGAAAGCCCTGAGCCACATGGTTCAATCTTCTCAGTGGCGGCTCTGAGACAGAACTGCTGGTAGAAGCCTGGATAGCAGACCTCTCACATCTTTTCAACAGCAATTTATCCGTGTTGGAAGCAACAGACCTTCCTCTTCCCAGAAGAAGCAGTGATGAAGGGATTTAAGAAGAAACTGTTTCACATTGCAGTTTTCACATTTTGATAACAGCCAATGCAGAGCTTTCACATCAACATTTTTCTGTGGATGCCCAGATGAGACAGAAAATTCCTCAACTGAACTTGCTGGTTCAGCCTTGTTCCCTGAACAGTTTGAAATTTAGTTGCATTTTCAAAAGCAAAAATTTGCACATAAGAATGTACTTTGATGCTTTGGGTACTTTGGCATTTCTAAGCATCATCTTTGTGGAACAATATAGTTGAATGATGAATGGAGGCTTGCTGGATGACTGATGTTTGTATTGAGTATATGCAAATAATGTAATGAAAAATGTTAAATAGTGTTATGAGAAGTTTCATCCATAACAGACTGGTAGGAAAGAAAAACACTTGGAGAAAAGCAAATATATAAAGTAGAAAGTTGATATTCCTTTTCTCTTAAAAGTTAATTGAACTACATGTAATAAACCACTTCTATTTTCAATGTAAAATTTACAATACATATAAAATTTACAATACAATGTAAAACTTACAATACATATGAACAATACGCATTAAATGTGTCCTAAATTATAGCTCCTAATTAAGATACTCTTTGGTCTCCTATGAAGGAAATTTGACAATCAATGAAAAAACAGAATGAAGTATTTTGTGATATGTTATCTCCTAGAAATTCACTTTAGATTATTCACATAAATCATGCTCTCCTGCATTTGGTACAGTATCCTCAGTGCCCAAAATATGCATGTATGTGTGTGTGTGTGTATACATATATGCAGTAAAAGCAACAAACAGTACTCTCAAGGTGCAGTGTACCTACTGCTTCTGCTGATTCTTCATGGTTTTTTCTTCAGGTCATCCTGAGGGATACACATTTTTGAAATGTCATTAACTCTTAAACCTCATTTGCTGTGTTTTTTGAAGTATTTGAATACAGTATTACTTCTCGCAAAGACATGATTATAAAAATAAAGAAAAAAACAAAAAGAAAACAAATTGAAGGACTAAATCACTAGGAAGAAAAGACAAATATTTTTTTGTTTCTGTATTTCCCCATCAGAGAATGACAGTAACTGCAAAGATATATTTGGTGTCCAAGGTAAGGACAGAAAATCTCAAAGCACNTCGTGTAGAAATAAGGACATAGATGTTGTAAAAGTCTTGCGACAGGGAGTGAGGGGGAGTTAGGTTGGGGGTGAGAGATTTGGCTGGTTTTCTGTGAGAGTACTGCAGGTCTACATATTTTATGGGCTGGTTTTATCAGAAGTGGAGGCAGGGACATTTCAGTCTGATTTTTATCTCCTAACAAGACTGACAGACCCAAGTCTTTTCATGGCAATTTGTTGAAGACATCTGGTGAAGCTTTCTAGGGGATGAACACACAGCAGAGTGTTTCTCTGGTGTCAGTTGGCATGGCAACTAGTAAAAGACTATTCAACATCCATAGGTTTCAAAAAGGTTGAAGCCTAGTTGAAAATCCATTTGGGCTCCTATCTGCAAAATTCTCCTTTTGAAAATGCACTAAACCTAATTTCAGGGAACCAGGCTGAACCAGTAAGTACAATTGTGGAGCCTTCTGCCTCAAATAATT
>WBNQ01065267.1:0-25289 GCA_013401375.1 Spizella passerina | reverse complement strand
CACATTCTGATACCCAGAGAGCAGAATAAGTATCTGGGTCCATGCAAGGAGAGCAGACTGGCTCTTTGTTTTAATTAAATAGTTAGGAGTCTGGAGTACTCGATAATAAATTATATGACATGTAGAATGTGTTTGCCGTAAGCTGTTTAAATGTTTACTGATGGACTTGTGATCTGTTTGTTTGCAAAGAAATCAGATTAATTATTGTGATACCAAATGTTCTCTGCAGCACACACTTTGCTCTCAAAATTAGATGTTGTAAAAATACATTAGGAATCCCTAAGTCAATATTGACCCAAGGCATCCGCCACAGGTTTTAGACAAATATATGCACAGCCATTCTACATTTAATCCATGTGCACATAATTAGCCATTTTTCTGAATTTTCAGTTTACCCAGAATAATTACTTCTGTTGTAATTTTGATGATGGTCAAAATTATAATAGAAGTATAGGTGAGTGTAAATCTGTTGCTCTGATTTCAAGTGACTGGGTGACACATTAAAAACTTCTATAAAGGAAGGTGAAGAAAACAGATAAATCTTGCACAGGGTAGGAGACACCCTTTCAAAAATATTGAGAAAATAGCTCTTGTGTATCATGTATTAGTTTTTCTGAATGTGCTCTTGTATATTTTCATTTTTAGGGACAATCTATGGACTTCTTAAAATGTTAGGACCTGAATGAATTTGCAGTTTTCTAGACTTTGTCTGCATACATGCTAACTGTACCACACAATTAATTACTTCAAGGTTTCAGCTAATTTCAATGAAATGGCAGTATTTTGTTGTAACATCTAAGGACTGCCCTGATCATTTTGGTGGTGAGAGGAAGAGAAAAGCCACAGGTACTAGAGAGGAAATAAGATATTAAACAAAACAAAAAAAAAAAAAAGAAAAATGCAGTGGATGAACAGTCTGGCTTTAGTCTGTATTCAGCCCAAAAAAAGAGACTCTGTTCTGCAAAGCATGTTTAGGCTGACATAGTCTCTCCACTGTATTACTCTAACCTGGAAAGCTGCTTGAAAAATGTTAATCTATTTTTTCTTTTTCACTTTTATGGTTTCTAGTTCAGCTGAAAATGGTTTACAAATTAAAGGTGGTTTCTGATCGGCTCTTTTTTGCATAAATCTTCAAAGCTCAGGTTGTTGGCTCAAGGTCTCGTATGGCTCAGGTCTTCTGTAACATTTCTGAAATGACCCTCAGGTACCTCTCTGGCATACTGTGTAGATATGCTGTGAGGGCATGAGAAGTAGTGTGGAAAATTTTATTTCTGCAGGAGGTTCTTTGTGGTTTCAGTGAAGGATCATGTAAAATCAGGTTATTATTGCAGCCTGTGGCCATCTGCAGGGTAAAGATGTCCTTAAACTCAGAGTTCCTTTGACCTAGGCCAAGAATTTTTTAAGACTTGAGGTACACGGAGTAGAAGTGAACTGACTGACTGTGTGGTAGTGGTCCAGAAAAGCCAGATAACTTAGTGAGATATATAAACAGGAGGGCAGTCAGTGTGGTCTCTCCTACAGTCTCTTCAGGCAGCAGTAATAGGACCCCAGGTAGAACAGTCTGTTCAATTTGGGCACCACACTTCCAAGGAGGGCATGAAGTGAATAGGGAGAGACCACTGACTGCAGTCAGAAATTGAGAGAGCAGGACTTCTGGTAAAGATCAAAAAATCACTTGTTTTGCCCAAAGAGCATCCAAGAGCATCGTGCTGTCTGTCTGCAAAAGTGGAGAGGATGGTTGCAAAGAGGACAGGGCTTGTCTTTCCCTGTTTTGCACAGAGAGGATTAGAAATGCCTGGTTTAAGCTGAGGCCAGAGAGATTTCTGTTAGACATAAGGAAATGCTATAGTACACTGAATTCTGACAGTGAGGTATGAAGAAGGTTGTAGCTCTTCATGCAGAAGTCCTTCTAAGACCAGATTAGATAAACAACTGACAGGAATAATATAGGGACAGTGGATCATGCATTGAAGGGATAACTTCCCAAGGTTTTCACCAGTTCTATTTTCCTACAGTTTTTGTGAGAAAGCCATTTGAAACAAAGATTCTTGTTTGATTTTAGAAGTTATTGGACCAAAATTGCAGTTGTTATAAAGAAAAATTCTGTGTCTTTTGGGTTGAATTTGGAGAGTGTGAAACTCGGAAGTCTCCACAAATGAAAAGAGAATTTTATATGACCTTCCTTGCTAGATAATCTTGGTTTTAAAAGTGCAAACAGTTGATATGAAAGTGATACACTTTCATGCTCTACCTAGAAATTAAACTCAGTGCCATTAAAATTATTATGAGAAGAAGTCACAGTCATTTGCGTATCCATAACATTTGTGATGTTACACCCTGGTGAGGTCCTGGGATGTGACTCCTCACAGCAGGGCTGAGCTTTCCTGCTAGGCTGAATCCATTCACCTTCTGTTTAATTGACAGTAAGTGGAACACAAGTCCTCCCTTCAAAACCACAAAGGAAGAGCTACTAAAATTAAATTTCACTAAATAGGCTAATATCATCATCTGATTCCTCCATCTTCTTGCTTAGAAATATTTCTCTTTGATTAGCAAGGTAATAATGAGCAGTGGAAGTGAGGATCTGGTTTATTATTTATTTATTATTTATTATCTGGATAATTCCTTAGGGTGAGTACTTCGTACCTGTTTAAGCCTCTGTTCAGGATCTGTGCAAACTCCCATCAGCCAGTTGTGTTGTGTTGGTCACTGCACAAACTTGGGATTTGCCCCAGCAGCAGCTGCCATGGTACAGATCCCAAGTAGAACTACATTTTAACTCAATTACAACTGCAAAATTCTCCTTTTTCTTTGAAAGAAAAAGGAGCTGCTGTCGTACCATTGTTATCTCACCCCAAACTCATTGTTGTCACTCTTTCACTAGTTTTTGTTTGTTTGACATGCCTCTTTTCTTTTTTCTCCATTGTTGCCAAAGACAGGATAATAGTAATAATTTTCTTTATTGAAATAGAACAGCATGATCAACTTCATTCCCTTGCATATAGTTCTAGAAATTAGGTGATAGAGTGTTGTGTTTTGATAGTCCCCATTTTGTTACTTCAGTGAAATTCCAAGATTCTGTAAACCAGGAATTTTGGCACATGGTGCAGTATGAAAGTGGTGACATTCTCCTTTTCTGGGTACATAGGGGCTCACATTGGGGGAGATATCAGGAAGCAGGAGGTAGACTGAGATGAGGAATGGATGAGGAAAGTTACTGGCTACCATGCTTCTAATTCAGCTCAGTGTCTTCCACAGTTGGGTTTTTTTTTTGTCTCTCTTTCTTTTAATTGTCAATCAGTGGTTTTACCTGAGGTTAGTCTTGAATAATGCAGCCTAATTTGGCTAATAGTACTCTTAATTTAAGCATACAGTATAATCTAATCTAATCTTAGTAATTTGCTACATGATTTTAACAAATCAATAGTTCTTTCTTTGGAAGCTTGTGCAACAGGTTGTTGAATAATTTCCTTCCTTCTTCTCTAATTATATTTTCTACCTTTTTTTTATAAATACTAAAAGCAATTAATTCCACTAGTGTATATAAATAAAATTAGTCTAGATCGTGCTTTTCCAGATAGTCAATTTTACCTCTCTAAGGCATGATCTGTACCTGGTTTGTATTCTGGTAGAAAACCTTTCTATTTCTAACCACTCATTGGTGTCAATCCATTCTCTTGCTCTGTTGTGAGAAGAGTATTCAAATTAATTGGTAAATAATGTGAGAAAGGATAGAATTTATTGTGTCACTGTAAAGTAATGTAGAGAATATATTTTTATTAGTTTTTTTTATAATTAGATAAAAACTCTGTCCTAAACCAGTAAGTGGTGTAATTTAAACTGTAAATTTTGTCTTTTCATTTGTAGGAAAAGAAAATTTGTGTGTATTTTTAAAGCCCAGGCAATTAAAAGCCCCTTTATTTTTAATGCAGAAAGAAATTTATCTCATGTGAAAGGCCTGTACACATCCAGTTCTTGCTAGTTGTGAACAGTTAATATCTCCTCAGAAGGCTTGTAACTAAAGAAGTATTTACATGTTTTATTAAATTTGATATTCCAATCAAACAAATGTATTTGCTGTTCGTCTGGAAAAAAAATAAAAGCAAAAAGTCATCCTTCTCTTTTGTCCCTGAAGTTGTCTTCACAAAATGAAAGTTTTGGGGTAGTTGGGGGTTATGAATGACTGTATCATGAGGTCCTGTGATCACTTATTATTATAAAAAAAGCAAATTTTGAGAAGCACTCACTTTATTCAGATATTATTGCAACTTGTTGCAACTTGTGTAAATATTTTGGCAAAGACCTAAATTGACCAGAGAAACAGAAATAACTTGAGCGATTACACAATGAATTAATTTAAAGTTCAATTAAAGTTAAATACTTTATTGAAACCCAAAATAAAACAAAGTGACTTGGAGAAGTGGATAAAGTACAAAAACGACAACTAGAAAAATTCAAAATAGTGGTGGTGATGGCTTCAAAAATGTTTCTCCCTTGATTATAAAGATAATAGGTGCTTCCCAGGCACTGAAGGCATCTGGTGTTTTCACACAGTCAGCTACAAAATAACTCTTAATGCTCTTGCAGCAGCTCCGTGCCAACATGCGAGAGATGGAGAAGTTGTGTTTGCGAGTGCGGCAGGAAGACATCCCAGTTCTGCAGAGAATGATAAATCCCATTAAAGAGGAAGCTTCAGTTGCCATTAAGGACTTTCTGCAGCTGCATTCTGAATCTGCAGAAGAACTTAAAAGGCAACTCAAAGGACAGGAGGATGCCTCTTTAACTAGATCTGCAACTCTGGGAGAAGGTAGTAGAATTTAATTCCTGTATTTATTGTATCTCTGTCATTGTATCTAGTATGCAGTTTCTCTGACCAGATATAAATGAAGTAAACAAATAAGATTTCAGTTGAAGAGTATTGTTAATGAAGTAGATTTCTTTCCTTACACCACACTTTTACCAGCCCTGTGACTGAATTTTGATAAGCAGAAAATGCTTAAATACCTTAAAAAATTAAATATCTATGGCCTTCTGTGGCAAAGGTCCTGGACCCCTGGATCTTGAAATAGTTGACTGTTCATAGGAAGCAGAATACTTTCATTTATGTTTCAAGGTAGCTTGGCTTCTTTTGTTCCCCCTGCAAATCACTTGAATCATTTTTGCCATTGTCATTGAATTGAAGAAATACCAGGAAGATTTTTATATGATGGACAGTGTAATACATCATTGATGAAATATATGGAAAAAGAGAAGCAAGTTCCTAGGTAAGGAAGAACATCTCCTCCTTTAACATTTTAACTTGGTAACTGACAAGAAAGTATAAATCCATTTAAATAAAGGATTTTGAAAACATACCATGACATGCTAGAAATCGGATATGTTTGCTGGTCTTCCCTCCTTTCTGTATAAAATGTCTTTCAATCTTTGTTCTACCATTCTGTCTTCAGAAGAAGTCTCTGTTATGCCCTGGTGCTGGCCAGTGCTCTCTCCTGATGATCTGTGAGAAGGTTGGTTCCATCAGGATTAAACCCTTCCCATGTCTGTAATTCGTTTGATCGCTGCAGAAGCAGTATTACTTAAAATGATCTGAGCATTTCATGTGTCGTAAAATCAAAAGAGCATTCTCAGGCAGTAGCACTGAAGAAGAACCTGCTGTCAGTTTGATTTCATGACCATTCTTGTTGCTGCATGCAGAACTACAAGAACTCTTTTCAAGTGTGATTAACAAGCCAGTGAGCCTCATGGTTGAGCAGGGAGAAAAAGAGAATTGATAACCGGGCTTGCTTTCAAGAATGTTATGTGCAGTAGTATCAGAAAACCTTGTGAACATGGAGATAAATCAGACACAATCCCTTCTTGGGTTAGAAGGGATCCTTGGACCATCATCTAGATCCAAACTTCCTGCCTTGGACCGGGACACCTCCAACAGACCAGGCTGCTCAGATCCAACCTGGCCTTGAACTCTTCCAGGGATGGGGGCATCCACAGCTTCTCTGGGCAGCCTGGGGCAGTGCCTCACCACCCCCATTGTAAAAACTTCTCTCTTACAAGGCCAGCAGAATAAACTGAATTGGCTTCTGACATAAAAATCTCATGTTCAGTAGTTTGTTCTAATATCTTCATGGATTTCAAAGTCTCTTCTCTTGCAGTCCTCTGGAACCACTTTATTCAAGTTCTCAAAAATATGCATGAAATTTCAAAGGCTGTTTTTTAAAAATGCTCTAGAGTGAATTTCATCAGACCTTCAGACCCCAAATAGGCCTAGCTCATCCAAATATTTTAACCTGTTTTCTTTATGTTTCAGCCTCTCTCTTTCTTTCTTATTTAAATTAATTGCATCAAATACCTGCTTAAAGCCACCTTTTTATCTGGCAATGCACTTCCACATCCTTGGTCTTCCTCTAACTTCCAAAACATTCACAGGAACTTCCTTGCTACCATTTATGCCTCTTGGTAGTTGCAATATATTTATGCCTTGGTCTTCCTGATATTAACTTTTCATGCTTATATGTTAATTTGTACTCATATTGTATGTCAAATTCCTGACATCCAGGGCATTGAAAGCTCTTGTTGAAGCCATGAACTTCTTCCTCTGCATCAGGACAATTTGATATCCTCTTCAGCACAGCCTGTTTTTAGTGTCTGCCAGCAGTTCTGCAGTCCTTTATGTTTTAGGAACTTCTTCCACGTGATTTCTATTAATAGTTTTACCCAATTTGTTGACATATCTTTTGTGGAGAGCTCATTGTCTTTGATAATCAGTGATTCCCTTCATATATTGGCCATTACTTTCAGTCTTTTTGTGTGGTGTTCTCTGTTATGATCAGAACTAAATTTAAGATACCTCTTCTATTGGTGACTTTCTGCAGTTGTTCTCAGTTCATTCCGATATTTCATTGGAAAGGCTTTGTTCTGGCTTATTGCTTCTGTTTTTTACACAATTACATAGGTAGCAAATGGGAACTAGAATTTAATTTCAAAGTACAAGACTGTTTCTGAAATCTGAAATACCTTTGAACTACAGAGAATATGAGAAAAACAGCACTTCAGAAGGACAAATAAATTTATTAGAATGATGAAGATGAGAAGAACAGAAAAAATATTACAGGAATGACAGGCATCTGCAAGTCTGCTCAGGAATTTGGAAATAATTCACCCCATTTAAAGTGAAACAGACAGGCAGACAACTAAATACAATGAAATAGGTTTTTTTGTCAAGTTTGCCTGCCTGTGCAAGCAGCCCTGTTGAAGTGCTAGCCCTGCCACAGTGTATTGCCTATTCTTTTGTGCTTAGAGGCTGCAGTCTGAAAGCAAATCTTGGCTGTTGATCTTAATCAAAGGAAGTTCAATACGTGCCCGTTCTTTGTAGCATGTTGCTAGAGAAGGAAGGAGTTTACAAATTCAAATCTCCCATTTAGAAGGCATGTCAGTGATATGATACAGTCCCTTCCCCCATTCACCATCCTCAACTGAGGGCCAACAGAAATGGAATTTAATTGCATATTAAATGAATACTAACAAAAGGTGAGACTCCACTCTTAAAATTACTAAAATCTTTTAAGCAACATATTGGATCTTCCAGAGCATTAGATTTTTATCTTGAGTGTAATGAGGTGTAAGGCTTCTCTGTGAAATCTGCAGAGGTGTTTTGTGTTATTGTATTTCTGTGGAGACGCTGTATAAATGAACTGGTAGAGTCACTTCCATTCTCAATTCTATTAAAATTGGTTAGATTTGATAAAAAGTGAAGTAGTGAATATAAATTTCTTACTCATACTTTCAGCCCAAATGTGACCACCTCTTGCCCTTCCTGTTCTTTACCTTAGTTTTTTAAAGCGAATAAAGAATTTTCATGAGGAATTTTTTCTCACTGATTTTTAATTACTACAAAATTATAACATGTAAACCTACATACAGTTTTAATTTCTTTGGAATGTGTGTCATGCAAAACCTTGGTTTTACAACACTTTCAAGGATATGCTTTTCTACAGTAAGTCGGCATAGATTGTTGGGAACAGACCAGACAGAGCAAGGTCTTGGGAGGAGGCAGCTTTCCTTAGTGAGATTTTTATTTTGCTTTTGAATTATGAATACTTTTATTTCAACCAACTTAGCATGCATGTGGTTGATTAGGGAAGAGTACACCTTTCTGGGCAGAAGAAACTTCATTTTGAAATAGGATTGTGTAGGATTGAAATGAAATAAAACCCTCAGAACCCATGACAAATGTCAGAGAATGTGGCAGAACAGTTTTCTCAAAAAATGCACACATTTGGATATATAATTAATTATATTAAAAGAGGAAAGGAATATTTTAGGACTGAGTATACAATCTTAATTAGTCTGAGGTTATTAATCAAAAATATGTTCAGTAAGAACAGGTGATGATTGTAGAAGATGAAGTGCCTTCCGTGTCTGGATTCTTAAAGGAAAAGGGGCAGAAATACTTAAAAAGAAAAACAAGCCCAAGTCAAGCCCCCAAATTGTTTAGTGCATTCTTGTTACTCTGCTCACTTAGTAATTATGTGTAAATATCAATTTCATTCCTGTTAGACTTCTACTGAGCTGAGAGTAGGAAGATTGGGTCCTTCATCTATTTGGGATATTGGGATAAAACTGTTGAGAAATGGACAAATGTTATGAAAATGTATCATTTTTATTTTATCTGGAATTAATTCCATGAATAAGCATGCACTGATTTTTTAAATAATATGATTATATTTATTTGTTTTCCATTGGACATATCTGTTGTTGTAACAGTTATATAATATTATTATCGTACCTTGGCACAATCGTTGCATCTAAAGATTTTAATACAATATTTACACTTTAGTGTTGTTAGATGTATCTAACCAGCCTTCCCCATAATAAGCTTTCTCTTGGGACTGCCTTCCCAAGGAAGTTAACACCAGTGTCCTGCTGAAGGAGCCATCTCCCTTCAGAAGTTGAAGTTGTTTGAATTGAGATGATCTTTGCACTGTGTTTACATGTACACCTTCTACAGTCTGCCTTCCAGACCCCCAAGCTCTTCCTCAGTCCTTGTATTGACAAGCCAAACTCGTTTATTTTTCTTTATTGCCACTCAGTTTGTTTTCTACAATTACAGGCATGTCCATGACCTCTGCAGTGACTTTGGAGTGGGCTCTGAGTGGAGGAGGGCTGAGTGAGCCTGTTCATGTATCTGCTCTCCTCAGTGTCTCTCACTGCCTGTTATTCCCCATTTTTAACACCATACTTTGTCCAAATGCCTTCTGCATTCAGTCAGGTGATTTAGAGAGGAACATACTTGAGAATATCCCGTGTACAGCACTGAGCTGCAAATGTCTGCCATCCTTACAGTACCATTTACTCAAATGATCCAGCTTGGAATGCTGGGTACCACATTACTTGGGTTTCACTGCTTTTGCTTTGAAAGCTTTTTTCATTCAGCATCTTTTAGTTCTCAATGGCTGAAAATCAAACCAGTAGCATGATAATCAATCATAAAATGAGTAACTGTCTGTTCAGTTTTGGGAGCACAGTGTTTTTATGTGTCGTACGTAAATGAAAAGTTTTTGTCCCAAGCCCAGTTTTCTCAGCCTGGTCGATACAAAATGAATTAAATGACCTTGAATTCAGGAGTATAATTTAGTATCATTTCAGGACTGGTTGTGGAAATGTGCTGATAGAAATGAATCTATTTCTTTGTCAATAAGATCCTTTTAAGAAACTGTGTAGTGCTGTAAGGCATCTCCCTATATGATCATTTTTGGGGCTGTTGCTTGGCTTGAATCAGGTTAAGTATTAGGTTACCCTTGAGAAACTTCAGGATTGAGAAATTCTGCATACTACCTGCATCCTGGTTCAGTTCATTTATTTATAAACATCATGTTTGTCATTCAGAAACTTTATATAACACAGAAGTGAAGGATGGCTCCCAAAGTTTGATCCAGATCTACTCCCGCCTTCCGGAAATACCTCAGGAAGAAAATGCAGCTGAGTCCTGGGAAAGTTTAGAAGGGGTATGTTGGAACTCCCTCCCTGCCATGTTGGTGCTCTTCGTTTTAGCAACTATCACAGAATAACTTTTTTTTTTTATTTGCAGGACTTGGTTGAGCTCAGCCAGTTGGTGACTGAGTTTTCTCTCTTAGTCTGTGTAAGTATTAATTCTGCATTCTGTCCTACAGAGTCTCCCACAAAAACAGGGTGCATGGGTAACTCCTAGGTGGGGTTGGGTGGGGACAAAAACGCTGAGCATGTAGATACATGCTGTCACCACCTCCTGCGATTCAGGCTCTGCCAAGGGGACACTTTGAGGAGGCAGCAGTCTCCTCTTTCGGCACTAGTGCTGGGAGTTGCTCCCAAATTCTTGTCAGTGGAGCAGCTGTGATGTTGCTGCCAGTGCACATGGCCACGAGCTGAACATCAGCAGAAGCTCTGCTGTGTTGAGTGCAGACTTCTACCCAGGTCCTATTAGTTTTTACAATTTCTAATTGTAATGGTGGTGACAGCTCTTACTGCACAGGGTATGTGTTTGTCAGGTATCTTTTCTCACTTAATCAGGAGTGCTAGAAAAATCCTCACTGTTATCATGCCCTTTCTCTGCTCTCACTGCATTCCCAATGTTTAGCTCTTCCTGTGCCATAGGGAATTTAAATTTTCATCTCCTAAGAGAGTTCTTTAATCTCCTTGCTATTGGGTTAGTAGGGATAAATAACCTAGCTTTTATCTTTTCTGCTGAGTATGTGCTGCTTCATCTATACAAAAATACCCAAGTAAGAACCATTAGTCTAGAGCAGGACTGCAAAAATGTTCATTTGTTCATTCAGTATTCTAAAGGTTAAAGGAAGAGGTCCTGTTCCCCGGACTTACTGGATTTTGCACTAAACCATCATTAGATATAATAGCAAGCATTTAAGGTGGGTGGACTGCATTGTAGATGAATACCAGAGCTGGTGTACTCAGCAGTTTCTGACTTAGAAAGAGGCAAAAAGTTCAGAATGCCTTTTATTTTAAGCTGAACATCAGCCATCTCATTATTTTGTGACATAAACCAGCCTGCGTAGATTAACAAACCCACAGACCCCTTTATCTTCTGCTCCAGTGTTCCCTGGGAGAGACTGCAGGGGAACCTGACTGATTGCATTTGGATAAAGGATGGAATGTTTTTGTAAAATCAAACCGTAAAATACAGAGCAACATCAAGTGTATTTTCTGTGCTGTCACTATTTCTGAAGTTATTGTTCTATAATGTCATAATTAAATACTTCTTAGATTTTTTGATGCAGCTTTGTATATTGGAGTTAGTACTGATCTTATAAATGCCCTTTATAGAATTTTTTTGAACGTGAGACTCAGCAGGAAACAAAACAGGCTACTTTGGATTATTTTTCCTTTTGGACTGTGAATTCCTCAATCTATAGGAAAGATTTAGAAACCATTTTGAGTTGTTTTCTCTAACTGCAGCAAGACATCGTTTAATATCCACCCCATATTATTACTTAATAGTTTAGATTTTTTTGAAGTTAGTCTGTAGCTTCAGCAGAGTTTAGCAGATGCTAATCATGGAGCACCACTAAGGCTGCCGGGTGCAGATGAAAGCTGCTGTGGGGCCCTGATTACAGGCATTAAAATGGTGTGTATTGGCTCACTGCTGCTTCCCAGCAGGTTCCCTCACTCATAATTCCTTTGCATCTAGTCCCAGCAGGAGAAGATTGACAGGATTGAAGAACATGTCAACAGTGCTGCTGCGAATGTTGAAGAGGGAACCAAAAACTTGGGGAAGGTAGGGATCTGCTCCTGCTGGTGAATCAATGGTGCTCTGCCTCCCAGCCACCCTCTGTATTAACCCCATTGATCTGCCGTCTTTAATGCTGAGGGAACCAGCAATTAAGGAAATAAAAAAGAAATGACCCACAGGTAGCAGAGAAAAAAAAATCAATCTCTCTTGTAATTTTCTATCACATCCAGGCTGCTAGAAAATACAATTATTTAATTTGGGGGGGGCCTTTGAAACACTATTCTGATGGTTTTGTTTTACCTGCAAAGACAAGTGCAGTCAGTGACTGGCTCACAAGAATCACGTAAACATTAAACAAGAGCCTGATCATAACCTGTCATTGCCATCCTGTTCCATGTCAGTTGCTAAATAAACCCCAAAGCTGCAGTCAGACCAATCACTGAAAAATCTGAGCATTTCCTCAGTTTCTGATTTGATTTAAGGATGGTGACCAGGTAACACCCAGTGTACACAGCAGCCAGAACCACGTGAAAGGACTTGGTTCACAACTGCATACACAAGACAGGATTTTGAATTGGTGTTAGCATGTTCTGTCATACTTTTTTAAAATACTAATTTGTAAAGTTTATTTATCACTGAGCATTCATGTCATTGCCAAGAGCAGTGAGGGGAAAATGCACATCGCCACAGGCAAGTATTCTGACTTTTTTTTTTTCCTTTACAGGCTGCAAAATACAAGCTGGCAGCTCTGCCTGTGGCAGGTGCAGTCATTGGTGGAGTGGTGGGGGGTCCTATTGGTCTCCTTGCAGGCTTCAAAGTAGCAGGAATTGCAGCTGCACTTGGTGGTGGGATTTTGGGCTTCACAGGTGGAAAATTGATNTCAGCAGAAGCTCTGCTGTGTTGAGTGCAGACTTCTACCCAGGTCCTATTAGTTTTTACAATTTCTAATTGTAATGGTGGTGACAGCTCTTACTGCACAGGGTATGTGTTTGTCAGGTATCTTTTCTCACTTAATCAGGAGTGCTAGAAAAATCCTCACTGTTATCATGCCCTTTCTCTGCTCTCACTGCATTCCCAATGTTTAGCTCTTCCTGTGCCATAGGGAATTTAAATTTTCATCTCCTAAGAGAGTTCTTTAATCTCCTTGCTATTGGGTTAGTAGGGATAAATAACCTAGCTTTTATCTTTTCTGCTGAGTATGTGCTGCTTCATCTATACAAAAATACCCAAGTAAGAACCATTAGTCTAGAGCAGGACTGCAAAAATGTTCATTTGTTCATTCAGTATTCTAAAGGTTAAAGGAAGAGATCCTGTTCCCCGGACTTACTGGATTTTGCACTAAACCATCATTAGATATAATAGCAAGCATTTAAGGTGGGTGGACTGCATTGTAGATGAATACCAGAGCTGGTGTACTCAGCAGTTTCTGACTTAGAAAGAGGCAAAAAGTTCAGAATGCCTTTTATTTTAAGCTGAACATCAGCCATCTCATTATTTTGTGACATAAACCAGCCTGCGTAGATTAACAAACCCACAGACCCCTTTATCTTCTGCTCCAGTGTTCCCTGGGAGAGACTGCAGGGGAACCTGACTGATTGCATTTGGATAAAGGATGGAATGTTTTTGTAAAATCAAACCGTAAAATACAGAGCAACATCAAGTGTATTTTCTGTGCTGTCACTATTTCTGAAGTTATTGTTCTATAATGTCATAATTAAATACTTCTTAGATTTTTTGATGCAGCTTTGTATATTGGAGTTAGTACTGATCTTATAAATGCCCTTTATAGAATTTTTTTGAACGTGAGACTCAGCAGGAAACAAAACAGGCTACTTTGGATTATTTTTCCTTTTGGACTGTGAATTTCTCAATCTATAGGAAAGATTTAGAAACCATTTTGAGTTGTTTTCTCTAACTGCAGCAAGACATCGTTTAATATCCACCCCATATTATTACTTAATAGTTTAGATTTTTTTGAAGTTAGTCTGTAGCTTCAGCAGAGTTTAGCAGATGCTAATCATGGAGCACCACTAAGGCTGCCGGGTGCAGATGAAAGCTGCTGTGGGGCCCTGATTACAGGCATTAAAATGGTGTGTATTGGCTCACTGCTGCTTCCCAGCAGGTTCCCTCACTCATAATTCCTTTGCATCTAGTCCCAGCAGGAGAAGATTGACAGGATTGAAGAACATGTCAACAGTGCTGCTGCGAATGTTGAAGAGGGAACCAAAAACTTGGGGAAGGTAGGGATCTGCTCCTGCTGGTGAATCAATGGTGCTCTGCCTCCCAGCCACCCTCTGTATTAACCCCATTGATCTGCCGTCTTTAATGCTGAGGGAACCAGCAATTAAGGAAATAAAAAAGAAATGACCCACAGGTAGCAGAGAAAAAAAAATCAATCTCTCTTGTAATTTTCTATCACATCCAGGCTGCTAGAAAATACAATTATTTAATTTGGGGGGGGCCTTTGAAACACTATTCTGATGGTTTTGTTTTACCTGCAAAGACAAGTGCAGTCAGTGACTGGCTCACAAGAATCACGTAAACATTAAACAAGAGCCTGATCATAACCTGTCATTGCCAACCCGTTCCATGTCAGTTGCTAAATAAACCCCAAAGTTGCAGTCAGACCAATCACTGAAAAATCTGTGCATTTCCTCAGTTTCTGATTTGATTTAAGGATGGTGACCAGGTAACACCCAGTGTACACAGCAGCCAGAACCACGTGAAAGGACTTGGTTCACAACTGCATACACAAGACAGGATTTTGAATTGGTGTTAGCATGTTCTGTCATACTTTTTTAAAATACTAATTTGTAAAGTTTATTTATCACTGAGCATTCATGTCATTGCCAAGAGCAGTGAGGGGAAAATGCACATCGCCACAGGCAAGTATTCTGACTTTTTTTTTTTTCCTTTACAGGCTGCAAAATACAAGCTGGCAGCTCTGCCTGTGGCAGGTGCAGTCATTGGTGGAGTGGTGGGGGGTCCTATTGGTCTCCTTGCAGGCTTCAAAGTAGCAGGAATTGCAGCTGCACTTGGTGGTGGGATTTTGGGCTTCACAGGTGGAAAATTGATACAAAGGAAAAAACAAAAAATGATAGAGCAGGTCTCTTCCAGCTGTCCAGAGCTTTCTCACCAAAGTGCCAAAAAATCCAGCTGAAGTATAGATTCATTATGGCCAGGAATAACAGTGTAGTAGCTGAGCTAATGACAGACTTGCAGCCTTATGCTTTATATACAAGGCTGAGTGGTGTGAATTTTGATGACAGTTTTGCTCCTTGGGAGGGCTGAAAAAGTCGTGTCAGAATTTCTCTTTTCAGACACGGTGACATCAGTCCTTTGAAAATTATATGGATAACTTTTAATTATATAATTCTTAGGTAAGCTATATTCACAGCTATAATAGTGGGTGACAGGTGCTTCATGCCAAATTTGCACAAAGTGTCTTGCAGACAATGCAAAGAGATACTTGGAAAATCCTAGTGCTTTCCCATGAATGCCATGAGAAGCTGGAGCTTTTATTGTAGTGCTCCAAAGAAAAGGAAATAAATGCCATCATTCTTTCACACTCATAGTATTTTAAATTTACCTTAATTTATTTGGATTCCCAAACTCTTCCAGTTACTCCCCAGGATATGACTAACTATGCCTGTTTAATAATACACAGGGAAATGTGCTGTTGTAAGAAAAGGTGAGAATGTGAGTGAGCAAAGTGGAAAAAAGTTACATATTTATCACATCAGCACTGGAAGCAGCTTCTCCCCTTTCCAGGCAAGGCAGTTGATTTGTAAACTCCCCACCTGGCTCAAAGTGTAGTTGTGAATTGAACAGTCTAAGCAGCAACCCTGCAGCACTGCTACTGGAGGGTAATAATTTTCCATAGCTGTTGAGCTCCTTGGCTTGTGCTGAGAACACTCTACAGGATGAAGAGCCAAGCTCTGGCATTCTGCACCTGAAGCCTCGCACGTGGAAGCAGCACTTATTGCAGGATGTTGCCTTTGCTTCTCCTGGAGCCCAGAGTGCGCTGATGGGAGAGCTGACCAGCTTCCCTGGAGGGCAGTGCTGCAGCCAGGCCCGCTCCCTCCACAGCTCCCTCCTGCTGTCCCTCAGGGCTGGTGTGAGGCCCAGGCCAGCAGAGAAGCAATGAGGGAGGTCCCTTCACGCTGGCAGTGCCAGCTGGCAGCCCCAGAGGTGGGGACAGGGTTGGAAATGTGAACCTGATAGAGCTTACGGCATAAACCACGCCTGTTTGGGCAGCTGCACTCTTGCATTGCTCTCCAGTGCCAAAGCTTCTGCTTCCACCCACACTGCAGTGTAGCTGCTCAGCCTCTTCAAGATTTTGGGATATGCTGTGGAGCCTGTATGGGGTGAGATGGCAGTGCTTTTGCTTGCTTTTTATAGTGGACACCTGTTATCTGACCCTCCTTAAGAAGCCTTTTGCTTCTGGAGCTTTGATTGTTAAATGCAAAAGTGTTAATGTGTTGTTATTGTTATATAATTGTACAGTTGTCACATAATTTACTGTTCTGAACATGGTCCTACCTCCACCCTTTCAGGACACTTCCCACACTACTGCTGCTACTGTTTGGGGGAACAGAAATTGAGGTTGGGAAGCTGCTTTTTGAAGTTTTTAGATTGGTCAGTTCATCCTGAGCTCTGCTTGAGTTGTTTTCCTAGGTGCACAGTGAAGTCAGTATTGAGATAAGGCTCCCTAGCAGGGAACACGGTCCAGGGAAGTGTACTATAGAAAGAGCTCCCTTTCAATAACCAGTACTTTGATATCATCACTGGAAATCACTGTCTGCTAATGACAGATGATGGGGTTTTGTGCCTAGAGACATTGTAAGCAACTGTTAGTTACAGCACAAATAACTTCTTCTAAGCAGTGCTTCCTTATTACTTTTAAAATACTGAAATTGCTATCAGCCAGAGCATTATGTCTATTTTAAGTAGGTCTGAGATTCAGGGAAACAATGTGTGCAAGAATAGTTTTCACAAGTAATTGCAGACATTGTCAAAACTGCATGTGTTAAAGCCTCGGTGCCTGCACTGGTAAAATCAGCTGGAGTGCAAAACATGACCTGAGTAATTCAGCTCATTTGCTTCTGACAGGCAAAAAGCCCTTTCCTTTCAATGCATCTACTTCTGATGTAAACACAGCTAATGAGCTTGTAACAACTTCATAGTAAGGCTGTTCATTCCTTTGATACTTATTTTCTACATTTAAAGGAAGACACTAAGAAAAAAAGTGTTCTTAATCAGAAACTGGTTGATTTTTTGTATGATCTTCAAATGTGCTCTCTGCTTTCCTGCTGTATGCTGTGAAAGCTCGTGCATTTAAATGACAACAGCCACATCAGCGATGTTGTGGCTCTCTCCATCCTCTCCCCTCAAACTGGAATAATGCCAGGACAATCTAAATTCATAAGACTGAATTCCTGCCCCAGCTTATAGAAATTCAGCTTGGTGTGCACTCATTTTATGAAATGTCTACTACAGAAACTGTTCTTCCCCCTTGCATCCTTGTGGAAGCAATTTGAAATCATTGTGTACACTAGATGTGGGAGACTGTTATTTAAGCTATGATATTTTAAAATAGGTGGATTATTTACATATGCAAAGAAACATCAGCATGTGAGTAACCACACTAGCAATTAAATTGCTAGGCATGTTACTCAGAAGAATTGTAAGATATAAATACTTTCAGATGAAATAAAAGTTTTTGCCTACGAGACTGGTTGGAGCATTTACTGAGAACACCAGGGTTTATTTTCTTTCAGCATCTAAAAGATTAATAATATAAAATTTGGGAGGGATTAAAATAATTGCACTACCAAGATACAAGAATCCTGTAATGAGTTCCCAAACACATGCTTCAGCCATCAAAATATTTACATTGACTGAAATGAATAGAAGTTCCTAAAATGTCAGTAAATCCAGTAACTCATACACACACAGTGGCTCAGAAATGGACTCAAGTTCAGTGGAACACAGTTTGCAATGGTTTTGTTCCCTAAGGGGATAACACTAGTATTTCTGACAACTTCTCCTGGAAAAGCTGTGAGAAGTGTTAAGGGAGTGGGAAGTTGAGCACCAAATGGTTAAAACCACAGATGCATATGTTCAGAGTGCAAGGGCTCAGTTTGAAACACAAGCTGATTTTGACAAGCACTTGGCTTTCTCAGGTAAAGGCTCAAATGCCCCTCAGCAGAATGGGGAACCCAGCTCAGCTTTAGCTGTTGCACCTGCTGCCTGCAAAGAGAAAAGGGACTCGAGCACTGGTGCAGCCAGGTCAGTGGTCATCAAGAACTCAGGAGAATCAGGTCCAACTCCAATGAATGCACCAAAATTACTTGAGCATGGAACTGTCATAGAACTGTTACATCTAACCCTCAGCCTAGTGCTGGGGATGCCACAGCTCTGGGAGCAAGTCCTTACCCTCAAAAGCAAACTTGAATTACGGAAGGGCAGAGGGGGCTCATCCCTTGCACTTCCTAGCTGAGAGCACCAGCCAGTGGACTGCTGGGTGGATGATGATCATCTCTCTTCAGAAAGAGAAGTTTAGATATCTTCCACCAAACAGCAATTATAAATCCCATTCCTCCAAGAATCTCAAGGAAAAATAGGAACCTCAGAGAAGTAAGGTAAGTACTTGCAGGTATCATGTAATAATTGACTAAAATTTCAGGTCCTAGAACTCCAGAAGTTGCATAATACAACCTGCAGATAATAAGTGTCAGCCTTAAAACCACACCCTGCTCACATCTTTTGATTTCAGCTGGAAGGCAGTATGACTCAGCTGCCAAAAATGCTTGATTTGTGATGAGATGTCAAATGGGGCAGGAGAAGACCTAGCTTTCAAGCATTTTATGGGCACTCCAAAATGCAGATTCACAAAACCAACAAAGAAGCATAGCTGTAAATAAAGCTTTGCAATATTGTTTTAGCTCCCAACTCTGCAGCTGCTTAGTCAGCTGTAGCTTAGTGTAGTACCAGCAACTCTGTCCTCAGAAATGCTCCCTAGAAATATGCTGTGCCTGATGCTGCAGGGGCTTGAGGCAGGAGCCTGTCGTGGGATCAACTTTTGCCACAGCTGCACAGGACCATGTCACGAACTCTGTCATGTCCTCTGTCAATAACTGAGCCAGTGGCAGCGAGCTGAGAGGCAAAATGGTGCTGAGCAGTGACTGCACAGGCTGGGGCACTTTCCTAAGTAAACCTGAACCCAGTGTTCCACCTGTCTGCAGACCAAACTTGCTTCCAAGGACACTGAGCCCTGGGGCCCAAGTCACAGATGTACAGTCTGTGCAGTAAGGGTACAAATCCAGTAATCTCCAGCAATGCAGCACAAATCAAGAGATATTCTGTCCTCTCACAGTTACTGTATGTTCACTTCACCCAGCAGCTTGAAGGTTCATTGAGGAAAGCCCGTAACAGAATGCCATAAGGAAAATGGTAATTCCTTCTTCTAGGCAGAATTCAAAGAGTACACAATAAGTGAGGCACAAGCCAGGCAAAGAGTAACAGGAAATTTGCAATGGTTGTTTGAACAATGTCTGCCAGGAAGGCAGGGACCCAGAAGGAAAAAAAAAAATCAAAATACCCAGAGACTAATGGTAACATACATACAGATAAAAATTTAGGACTGACAAACTCAGATACCAGTCCAGTCCTAATCCTCTCTGATGCTGAAACGTTTTTAACATTCCTGTCCTTTTACCACAATCTCATGGGCAGCATAACAATCTGAGTTCCAGGAAATCGGAGCAGGTCAGTACAGCCCCTTCATTCAAAATACAGCCATTACCATCAGAACTTTTCCTCTCCTCACTTAGTATTTTAATATTCTGGATTGTTAAATTGCTTAGATATTTACAGCCAGTAAAGCACCACACGAGATTCTGTAAAACTTTAATTTATTCCCCTCCCAAGTATCCAGAATAGAAGACCCTCTTAAGTTGGAGAAAAATGTGACAAAGAAATAGATTACCAGGATAGCTGTTCACAGAAGAAGAAAAAGCACATACTACCAAGGTTACACAGAAAACAACCCAAAAGTCCTATTTAATGGGATAGTGCAAGTTAACAGCATGTCTCTGGCAAGGATACCTTCATTTGGATTATAAAAGTTTTACAGAGTTAGATCAAGAGTCTGGATGGGTCTCTGATATTTTACTATAGCATTAAGAATGTACTGTTTGAAAGATGCTGTACAGAATGACCCACCAAACAAATGTATTTACAAGCCTGGGGAGAAAAAAATTATTTTTCAGTTTATTCAAAATAAAAATACACATAGAATTATGAAAATATAGGTTTACTATTTCCACCACACAGAAGTCAATGCTGTTGTCTGAAAGGCTTGCAAGATTATTTCAAGTTTTTTAAAGTTCATCTTTTTCCCTCAATAAGGTGTACCTATGTTCACTGGGTGCCAGTTTCTGGAATGAGCTCTCTGGTGGGCTGCTTGCTAAATCCTGAATTGGCTGAAAAACAGAACAAACAGTAAAATTGTTTGTTAGACTAATAATCATTCATCTCCATTAAATGAATTTACAGCATTATGGGAATGCAGAAATGTGCAGCATCCTCATAAACTGAGTTTGGGGGGTTTTTTTTGGAAGGTATGTTCTGAGTCCCAAGTAGGTGGAACACAGACACACACACATTAATTAAGCAATTCCAGTTAAGGATATTCCTTTTGTTGTAACATCTCAAGGGCAATGGCCATCACATGAGTTTCTGTACAAGTGACACAGAAGTATTTCAAATGTACCCCACTGTGTATTTGCTTTAACCCACCACTGGCTTTGGGGGCATTCTAGATTTATCTGCATGTGTTTTATGAGATATACCAGGGCAGAAGTGACTTCACTGCAAAAGTATTTTAGAATTGCTTTTCCATGGAAACTAAAAGAAAACACCCCATACAAAAATACATGCAATTCAAGGGGCATAGGTGATCCATGACAGCAGCCTCCAGTTTAGTGAGTGCCAGTATTTATTTCCATTGCATCCACATCTTCCACAAGATGGCAGGATGCCATACAGAGATGGGAATGTAAACATCCCAGATTTTGTGTGCATTTTTCAAGGCAGAAATGAGGCAAGAGCGAGCCTGCAGCTCTGGTTCCTGTGCCTGTGCCCAGACAGGCAGGCAGCAGGATCCAGGGACTCCACAGGCTTCCTCCTTCCCTGGCCAAGCCTCCTCCTCAGGGCAAGTGCCTGGCCTATGCCTCAGTCCCAGCCCTTATTTCTGCCCCTTCTCCTGATGACCTGAATTCTGGTTGCTCAATGAATTTCTGAGAAACACAGGGAACTACAACTCAAATGAATTACTGCTGAGACAATTCAGCCCACGTGTTTTCACAGCCAGTTATGACAACATTCAAAAGCAGTCATTCTCCTGGCCAAGGCAAGCCCTCCAGGGCTTTCACACTTCTAAATCTTTTGAGCAGGGAAACAGGAGGCTGCACTCAATCGACTTAGAGCAGTGCCATCCTTACCACATTCCACAGATGAGCAGGAAAAGGAGCCTGTAGCTATAAATAGTTTCTGTCCCTCAGCCATGGAATGGCCCAAGGCTCCCCAGCACAAGGGCACCAGGGCTCCTCTGGGACCAAAGTGGCTCTTTGAGCCCTGGACAACATAATGTATACCTTGAACAAAGTGTTTAAAAATGGTTCTTTCTTTGGAGGATGCCCAAGCTAGAGAAAATGTTCCCTGACAGTTAAATTTGCACTTTGCAGCAGGACTCCAAGCTTGTAAGCTGAGTGGAGTATCAAGAAGATACAAGGCTGATAGAGACACCATTAGAAGACTGCAATGAGCAGAGGGAATTTGGGCTGGTCATGTCCTTTCTTTTCTGACACTGAGAGCCTTCTGACTTTTGTCTGGAGAAGGATCTTGTAGTTGTGTTTCTGAAGAGATCCCAGAAGTGACTTCCAGGCATGTAATTACACAACATGACAAGCTTTGAGAAGAACCATGAGGAAATCAAACTGACAAGTGCAGCCTGTGAGCACTGCTAATGCTGTTTGTCAACCACATTAACAAAAGCAGTAATGCCTATTACTGTTCACCCATCCTTTCTTGATGCTCTAATAATTTGCTTCCTGCTTACACTGGTAATATATAAAATATTCAATTGTTGTTTCCCCTTAAAAGCACCCTCTAGTAGTGTGTTGTGTGGAAATAATGCAGCCATGATGGATTATCAGCTTTTGCACTGAAGTCACAGGAGAGCCTAGGAGCAGCTCTGTGAAGTCAGAGTCATCCAGCCCAAGATCTCCTGTTTCAGTGGAGAAAATAAATATTCTTATACTCTTCCCTTATTCAAGGCACCATAGGTACCATATTACCCTAATGCCTACCACCCCTGATACTCCCTTGCCTTTACCCAAAGAAGGGTGAGGAGCCAAGTAAAAGTGGTAATGTTATGCTTCTGTTAATAGATTTTCTCTTTCAAATGACAGAAGTTAAAAGTACAAATATACCACAAGGTACAGCTCTGACAAAGAGTAATAAGAAGTCTGAATGGCCAAATGAAATGTATTTGCTGTGACCTTACCTGACCAGGTGCTACATCAGTTGGATCAGGGCCATGATGAAACTCTCTATGCAATTTTCCAGAATGCAAGTCTAGTACAAATTGCTTCAGTTTACCTGGAACTCTGGAACAAATTCAACAGAAACATCCACATGTTTATTACAAGTTAAGTCCAAACACAGGAGATTTAAAGTGCGCTGCTTAGAGTAGCCAACTTCTGTTTACCTAGCACACTATGCCTTCTTTTAGGTGATTAATAGAGGACAGGGAGCCACATGGTTTGCTAAGGTATCCCACCAGCTTCTTTTTCTTTCTGCTGTCTCTTGAGAACACAGCAAGTATTTCATCTTTTCAATAACTCCCACAGAGCTGTACCAGCCAATAATTTCATTGTGAGCTCCCTTCAGCTCCCCTCTAACTGTAATGTAAGAGGGAACAGCAGGTTCCAAATGCACAGTTTACAGATACAAATGACACTTAGGGAGCACTATTGACAAAACATCTTTGAAAGGCTCTCTACTGCCTCAGCAACTGCACACACACCACAGATAAGCACTAAGAGGATATCAATGTAAATCTAATCTGAGATCATCTACTGTCACCCACAGCAAACGTGCTAAACTACAGCATCCAGTTTTATTTGTGAAATGTCAAGTTGACCAAAAATCTCAAAGGGAAGAGTTAATCTAGTAAGTATTAAAGACGAGATAAAAAATTCTAGTGTGGGCACTCCGCATGAAATCTAAAGGTAATGTGTGAATGGACACGGATTTTGTAGGGAGTCTTTCATGAAATTAATTACATGTAGGAAAGAGGAAGAAAGAGGCCAGACAAACTATCAGCAATATTTAAAATCATCAGAAAATGCTATGGATAAAATGCAGCAAATATTGATTCAGAGAGTATCATTACAGCAATGTCTGTCACCAATCAGTATTACACTGGTACTTTAAGAGGCCTCTTCCCATTCCAGATGAGATCATGAATTAGTACCAGTGGAGAAAAAGGGGCTCATTCCAGCCTGGTTATAGGGACAGCAGACTTACTGCTCCCGGCTTTTCCTTGGGCTCCTCCCCCTGTTCTTGGGCAGATACATTGCTGGAGGCATTCTCCTCTCCTAATGCAGCAAGGGCACTCAGTGCCTGCAGCCTCGTGTAGCTCAGCCTGTTCTTGCTGAAGCTACAACCCATCTGTTGGACACTCCCTGCTATCATTTCCAGCCTGGAACAGCAGGATGAATAGGGCCAGGTGGCCAACAGATGAGGATAAAATAGTGATGGTCTCATTTGCCTGCCAAGTGCCTATTCTCCAAAAAGACAAAGAGCTCCCTAAAGAGAGAGGAAATCTTTTAGGAGCCCAGCTCTGAAAGTTCCATATCCAAACCCTATTGGCTGCTGGCAGCACTGAGGTTACAAGAGACAGCCCGGGGCCAGTTTATGAAAGAGTCCAGAAGGTTACTGAAGTGGTAGATGAAAATGTCAGAATAAGATTTTACTTATTATTAAAAAATAAAACCACCATACAAAACCACCCAAGAAACAACAAAAACATCCAAACCACATATACACAAAAGAGTATCTTCCCAGGAGCTCCAAGCTCTTCCTGTTCCCAAACTGTGTTTTGCTATTTCTGTGTATCAGCTCAACATCCTAGAGTAAGGTTGAGTAATTATTTATCATTAGGCAACTGTCAACAATCCTGACATCTCTCTTTCAGCTTCATTTGTAAGTGACAACTGGTACACATCAAGCAAGTAGCTCTCATTATTCTGACAGTGTTTCACAGAAAGTGAACATTTAAGAAACATAACATCAAAGTCTAAACTAAACATCTCTACTACCTCTCAGTGAGATGTTAATTTGTTTTAGGGCTGTTTAAAAAGTGCCAATAAAAGAGAGGTTTTAAAATGCAAATATCCTATTTTTTTGCTGGGGTGTGCAGTGAATACAATCTTCCAGTGAAACAGAAACACAGGGAGAAAAACAGTCACTTATCAAGAATTTCAACATACATAGCTTCAGATATTTGAAAAGCACTATTCAAGATACATCAGAGACAACATTTTATAGATAAGCCTGTGGAGAATTGCAGAAAGAAGCCAAGTTCAAACTCTCCTCCCATATGTCAGTATCTCAGGTAGAAGAATGTCTCCTGGAACAGCAGAACTAAACATGACATTACATTGACACTGCATGCTAAGTCTGAATCCTTGGTTTTGACAAAAATGAAATACCCAGCCTAGACATCTAACCAGGTGTTAGCAGGCAGTCTATGTGCAGCTGCAGAAACTGGAGATTTTTTTAACACCCAACCAGAAGACAAAGACAGAGCACTTGTCTCAGGCTGAAAGGCCCTGAAGAGAACATTTACACATCTTCATTCCTTGACTGACCCATGCCAGACAGAACACCTGCTTCCAAGGCCAGGCACCATAGTCAGGCTGAGGCAGTGAGGGCTATCCCAGCAGTATTTCACCTAAGCACCCTGGTACTTTGCTGTAACATATTTTATCCAGATAAACATGCCAGTATTTGGCCATTTTCCAAGTTGCACATGGAAAATGTCACAAACCCATACAACTATTTCTTTGCCAGCTTTCCAGGTGTAGACTAATGCAGGAAGGCTAGAACTGCACTGCAGGAAAACCCAAGCCAGCAGGCTGGGAATTATTACATGCTGCTTTTTACAGTAATCCCCGAATAACACAGTACTTCACATTCCATGTAGTATTTTTAATCTTTTATAGTTGAGATCTAGATCACAACCAAAAATGCCATGCCAGGCTCCAAATGCCTAACCATGGTGGAAAAGAATCTTCATACGAGACTCTTTTCTTGCATAAAGTAATACAACCCCATTTAAACAATGACTTCATGTCAGCTCATCCTGCTATAAGGCTCTGACACTAAATCACACAGAGGCAGCCTTAGTGACTCCAGATTTTCTCATCTTCCTACCACAGCACTGATTAAAGTATGAGCCTTTTGACTTGCTCTTCTCAAATTAAAATGCACCAAGAAA
>WBNQ01065258.1:0-12063 GCA_013401375.1 Spizella passerina | reverse complement strand
TGCACCGGCACTTCCTTTGTGGCACTCCGCTCTGCCACAGTGTAGTGGTGCCTTCTGTAGCCCTCAGTGCTCTCTTCTGGGTTTCCCCTGAGAGTTGTCTTTGAGCAAGGCCCCTCCTTGTGGGCCAGCTTGTCTTCCTGTCACAGCACTAAGAGTAGACCAAGTGGTAGGTGCTCAGCTGTAGTTCTTGCTTGGCCTCTTGTCCCTGGCAGTGCTTTGTGGCTCATAAATTGGCTTGTTACACAATTAGCAGTGTTTTAATGTGTGCTATCCAGCCTCCCAGCTCTTGTGTTCGGAGGTGCTGCAGGAAGTTGTGGAAGCTCTGGAGACTGCTCTGATTGATTGTGTAAAGGTAACCATAACTCCAGGTGTTCAGGGAAATGCAGTTGGGTTTCTTTCTGTAATGTTATAAACACTAAAATGATTATAGAAGACAGGTGGATGTCAATTGCTGGTGCAATTTGGAGAAATACTGAAAAACTGGTTAAATAGTGAAAGAAGAGCACTGTACCTTGGGGCTGGAATTGATGGCAGTGTAACTCCTTAAGTACCAGTGGTGCTCTCCAGTGTTACCTACACTGATGAGCACCACTGGTACTTGATGGCAGTGTAACTCCTTAAGTACCAGTGGTGCTCTCCAGTGTTACCTACACTGATGAGCACCACTGGTACTTGATGGCAGTGTAACTCCTTAAGTACCAGTGGTGCTCTCCAGTGTTACCTACACTGATGGAACTCCTACTACAGAGCTATTTTTCTATAGGCTGGTGCTAGGTGTAAAGATGCGTTGATATAACTGAGGAAAAAAAAATAACTTCACTCTTTGCTTAATAGCTACATACCTGGTTAAATTTAATAACTGTGCTTGTGTTTTGGCTTCCTCTAGAGGTAGTCTAGCATCTTCCTCTTTCTTAATTTGCTCCTCACCCTTATATGTTGCAATTTCTCAGTTTTTTCCTTTGAATTCCAGGTTTTCTATTGCCATGTCAACCAGCTGCTGGCACTCTTCCTCTAACCACATTGCCCCTTCTTTTTGTCTGCATTTTTGTCCCTCTTAGAAACATCACCAACAACTATTGGTTGTTTACATGCTTTCTATTTAGAAAATAACTATCAGTTACAGATTAAAAAAAAATACTGTTACAATACTGACATTACAAGCATTTAATACTGTCTCACATGAGTTTTTCTGAAATTGTAACTGCAGTTTTGTTTGAGCCTTTCTCTGCAACTATTTGTTAGAATATCTCTTTTTAAACTGTAGATTCTGGGAGTTTGGCTTCCAGAGACAAAACAAATGATCAGATGTAGCATGAATGTTGTAATTGCCAGGAATCTTGCACACTGCAGTGTAGATAGGCTGCGGAATTTCTCTTTTTTCAGGCTGCAGGGACTGTGGCATGGAGGACTATTGTTACCATATCTGTTTAACAGAGAAGCAGCTTAGGTACTGCAAGTTTGGGATGCAGTGTCACAGGAATTTCAGGCAGATGCACAGGCTAAGTCTTTACCAGAAATCCTCCATTCTAATGAACCATCTACTGCTAAAGTAAGCATCAGTCTTTCTAGAGACCATCTGCTGCTCCCTGTTCCTCTAGCTGTTGCTTCTTCTGGAACTGCAGAAGCTTCCTGTGGTAATCCTGCTGCTGCCAAATATGTTCTTGTGCTGTTTTCTCTAATTGTGACTTCTTTGCTGCCACCTCCTCCTCATGGCACCTCCATTCCTCTAGTTTCTGTTTCTGTAAACTAAAATATAAATTATTATTAATTGCTATAGCAACCTTGGGTTTGCTGAGCATTCTTGCCAGAAGAGCAGATCCTAGCCAGGGGAGCTCAGCAGATTGCCAAAGTGAAGGGGAGACAACTGAGAATAAAGGGAGAATAGGTGCTGATTAGTGTCGTGTAGCAAATATCTGGTTGGTTAAGAAATATTTTTTTTAATTACTGTCTACTTTCCTCGATGCTGTTTGTAAAGGGGCAAAAACCTGTGTTGTATTTTTCACATGTGCTTTTGAGAAGGATATGAGGATTACAGGATATGGGTACGTGGCTTACATGGAACAAAGATTTGGAGAAGAGGGATGGAGGAGTACATAGGAACAGTTAAGAAAGTTCAGAAAGTAAGAGCTGGAAGAAAAAGCTGGAATGCTTCTTAGTGTAACAAAGACACAAACCCAGAACAAGAACCCGGGCTATGCAACAAATGAGGCAATGGAAAGCTTTGGCTGACATTTAAATGTAAACAGAATGACAGTAAAATGGGATATTTTTGCAGGAGGATTCACACTGAGAGTAGGGAGCATCAAGGAAAATCAAGGAGGTTCATGAAGCAAAGTTCTTATTTTGGGAATGGGAAGTTAAGAAAAATAAAACTAAAGGTCTTCCACCTCACTGAATGTGGTTCAACGTATTTTCCAGTCATCTTGGTGTTCTCAGTCCAGCAGTTTCACTTGAATGCCTATTTGCTTTTCCTGAAATAAAGTTAGGCAGGGCATGACACTAATTAAATAAAAAAAAATAAAAGTTTTTAAGCCTTTCTTTTCAGACATATTGCTTCTTCTGCTGGGGTTCTCGGGGATGCCTGTTTTCCCGGGAATGCGCTGCAGTGCCTTCAGGCATTTCCAGGTAGGCTGCAGCTCCTCGAGGCCACCCGAGGAGGTCGCTGTTGTTCCCGGGAAATGCCGTTCCAATGACAAATTACCAGATGGACGCGAAGGATGAGATGGTGTAAAATGTACTGTTTGTGTGAGCAGAACATTTCAAAAGGTGATTAGAAATGTGATAATTATACTGCATCAGAGCTTGTTTCTGATACTGATCGGTTTTCCAGAGCTTTGCCTCAAGTACTTGTTTGGTTTGGGGTTTTTTCCTAAAGCAGGGTCAGCAGAGGTTAAGAAAAAAACTGCTCTCGATGCCTTTTTTTGAAATTTTTTTGTTTTGTTTTTAAAATAGACTATGCTTATATCATGAAGGAATAACCGACATTGCTACAAGATCTTTATAACCACGTCCTGAGGTTTTTGTCAGGCAAAACACTCAGTAGTGGGTTTAGTGTTGTATGGAAAATGTGGAATATCATATTCATGAACTCACTGTAAGCTAGGAACAATAGGTTGAAAACCTAAATTTGTTTAATGCCTTTGATTCACTGTTGATACTGATTTTTTCATTATCAACAATGATAATGAAATCATTATCAGAATTCAGAGTAATGACAAATGGATTAAAATATTTTTAAAAAGTTAATTTAGAAGACATACATGCAATACTAAACTTAAGAAAATCTAATATGCTGCTAAATGATGGAACTTTATCTATGCACGTGTTTGAGATTTCGGAATTTGCCCGGGAGTGCTGAAGCAGTTTGCTGGCTTCTTCACACTCTGTTGTTAGTCTTCTGTAATGTTAGAAGATGCTTTGTTGTTATCTGTGTTTTTTCATGCTGAAACATCCTTAGGTGTAGATACACGTTCCTGGCTTGCAAACGAAAAGCAAAGACAAGGTAGTTCTGTCCTCATTCCATTCAAATGTTCCCTTCTCAATTATCCTCACTAACCACAAGTCCTCCGTGCTCCTCTGTTGTTCCTTTTCCAGATCTACCTTCACTTTCTCCATTTGTTCCTACTGCTCTTTTTCCATTTCTGTTATTGTTCCTTCTTTGTCTTCACTTCTGACATTGCCTTTCTGCCTTTTTTGTTCTCTTTCCTGTGAATATTTATCTTCTTGGCATTTTCCAGGAAGAATCTGAACAAGAATATCAACTTTAAGTGCATTATTAATTATATTATGTGATTATTTATCTGTTATTAACAGAGATTTAAAATTTCTGGAAGATATATGCTTTAAGTACTTATTAAAGTTATTTTCACTTCTGTGGGAGTTTTCCAGTCACTGTGAGCAATGGTCCCTGTTTTCACTATATAGTAAATGTTTTATATTTTTTTATATTTATATATTATTTTTTTCTTCCAGTAGACACTTGCCTTTGTGATACCTGATAATTTTTATACTAATTTGTTAGTATTTATTGTCCCAAAATATTGTTACTTAAGCTGTATTCTTGAACCTCTGCATACTTTATATTTCTCCCTGTATTTTTTCATGATTTTGAAGTTGTAGCAAGGGAGGGGGACAGGTACAGGGGTTTCCTCCAGCCCCAGAAAAGAGGACACTGAGGAAACATGTAAGGTCTAAAAAAAGCATAAAAACTCTGTTAGCTGAGTGGTCAGCCAGAGGATCACTATGGTGAAATGGGAATGCTATTGACAGCCAGTATTCCTGCAGTTCTAAACTAGGGCTGAGGAAAACTTTTCCAGGAGATTTAGAGATTTAAGATGCACACCTGAACAGCTGCTTTACTTTGCTGTGTGATGTCTCTTTTAAAGAAGGCACTGGGGAGTGCTTCTGGGCTCCAGGTTTTCTGTGAGACTGATCTTGGGTATTTACAGTCCTAGAATTGCAGGTTTTGGGGGTCTGGACTCGGTGGGCAGTGGGATGGGTGGGCTGAGGGCTCTGCATGCTCCCAGGCTCCCTCCCACAGCTCTTCCCAGCACCTCTGCCCTGGCCAGTTGGCAAGGGAGCATGAAATTGGGGCAGGTGAGCAAACAGCCATGGATACCTGGTATGAGGGAAATGCCGTACCTGCCTGTGTGAGTGATGCTGAAGTACATAAAAAAACCAAAATCCTCTTGCTAGTGAGGGTAAAGGAGAGTTGGCGTTACNGGACAGCACCTGTGAGGGGAGCCTGGCTGTCCCTCAGTAATGGCTGGGACTGCACCTGTGGTGAGAGAGAGCCCGGCTGGCTCTCAGTGTGGCTGTGAAGGCAGCTGTGAGGGGAGGAACCCCGGCTGGCCCTCCATGGTGGCCACAGGTGCCCTGAGGAGGCAGCAGCCATTTTGTGTGGTGGATGATGGTGGCAGAGTTGCCGGGCTGCAGTAGCCGCAGCCAGGAAGGAAGGACACGCTGGGTAAGTCTTTGTTCTCTGTTTTTATACTCATTTCATGGGAGTTTCTTCAGCACATGTCCCTGCCAGCACCTGCAAGCACCATTTCTCATCTCCACAGCCCCTCTGCTCCTGCCTGCTGCAGTGTGGGAGGTGCTGGCTGGGGCGGCTCTTGGAGGCAAGATGGCCTCAGCTTGGGAAAACTGGAATGTTGTAGATACTGTGGTGATTGTTCCTTCAAGGAACAAACATTTCAGTCTAGAGGTAAATCTGATCTTTGTGTCAATATTTTTATATTTATGTTGGTTTCTTTTTTTTTTGTAGTGCAGGTAAGTGTGAAAACAAATCATAAATAGGACCCAAGTGTTGTGGTTTCATCTAAATCTCGTAAGATAATTTTCCCAATGATATAACTTGGTGACTCTTAAAATGCATATTCTTGGTCTTTCTGTCCCTCTTCTGTTTCTTGCTACACCTAAGTTAATAAAATATACCAAAAATCTGGTTTTGAAGTTTCATTTGTTACGGTCAAAACGGTGCATCCTCAGGACTGTAGTGTACTTCAGACAGAAAAAATGGGGAGAAAATCTCAAGCCCTTGATGCACACAGCTATTAATTTGAAACACATGATCTTGTCCTCCTAATCAACACTACTGATGCCTTGACTGCTTTCCTAAAGGCTGGACTGCTTTTGGCTGTCTGTCTAGATTAAATGTTTATAATTAACTCAACCTCTACTGGATACAAATGGTAGAAGGCCATGCTATCCAGTAGACAGAAGCTGCAATATGAGACAGGTGAGTTGTGAGCTTTGTGCTGCCTCTGAGCTGCTGGTTAACTCTGTGCAGGCTTTCTCCATCTCACAGTCTGCTGCTTACAGTGCAAGGCCTAACATAATCCAACTTTCTGCTTCCAGGTATGACCCTAATGCACACAGGCATGCCTAAATAATCTCAAACCACGTTTATTGTAAGTACATGCTCTAGTGCTCATGCTTAGGGGTATTCTGGTTTACAGGTGAGGTCTGGAGAAAAAAAAACCTAGCTATTTTCTGCTTGTTGATACAATATGTAATTCTTGACTTTTGAGACAAAAGAAAAAACCCACCTGTCCCACTGCTGTAAATGTAGTTGAAATAATTTTGACTGTAATGCTTGATGTATCTTGTTTGAGGCTTAATCATAAAGAAATCAGTTTTAATAACAGTTGATTTGCCACTCTCAAAAATTACAAAATAATGTCTGAATACAAAAATTTTCCCTGGTCTTTTATCTTGCAACGAACTATCAAGCAAAAGCATAGCAATAAAATTGGGTTGGACCATCTCCTTCAATTAGTTTTGAAGAAATTGACTATAACATATTAACCCTTTATATGCCTTGCTCTATCTCCCACTGAGATAACTGAAAGGGTAAGGCAGTAATCTTCAGCAAAATGCAAAGAGGTCAGTTTCTCGTTAGCTAAGCTTACCATAAGTGTTTATGATACACGGCATTGACTTATATCCTTGCAAACAGCAAAAGCTGAAATGGTTTTGCCAATTTGTTAGTCACAGTATGAGCTGCTGATAAGAGAATATTCATCTTTTCAGGACTTGCACACTAGGACTTGACCACAACTGCTGCAGTCCACTGTTGTATGAGCACTGTGCTAGTGGGTCTAAAATTCCTGCATGAAAACTTAACCTGAGCCATGAAGAGAACCTGAGATTGCTCTGTGTTCCCAGTGGTGTAGAATTGCTGAGGGAAAGATAAAGGGAACTGTTCTCCTGTATACATTACAGTTAAGGATTTATGCTGAGAGTTAAACCAATGTCCACTGATTTGTGTGGGGAATTGCTGTTTGCCCTTGGGGAGCTGCTGGCCTTTGTTTTGGCTGTCACCTGCTCTCAGTGTGCCAGGGAGGCTGTGTGCTGTGCACTGAGACCTCCTTGTCCCCTTTGCCCCTAAGAGCACTGGTTAGAGCAACTGAGGGAAAAGGGATGGCATCTCACAGTGTGCTTTGAGACAGAGCTTGTTCTCTGCTCCTCCAGCTGTGCTTTTTCAGGGCTGCAGGGCCTCGGGAGGGTGTGTCAGGAACAGTGCTGTTCTACCATTAATCAGTAGTGTCTGGACTTCTGTGCACACATACATCACTTGAGAGTCGACTGGATACAATTTCTGCAAGTGATTGTTTTGCCACCTTAACTTTATTCTGATGGCACAAAGCAGACAGAATCTGTACCACAAGCCAGACAGCACTTAATGTATTGCCCTTGGTGTCTGAACCATGATTGAAACCAGTTTTTAACAGTAATAGATAGTCAAAGACATTGCAGGGGAAGGGGCAGGAAGTTTTGCTGCCATAGGGATTTACAAGATCAAAGTTGCTGTCAATTGGGTATTTTCTTTCCTTCTCTCTGTTTAGTGCTTTTCAGAGTTACTTGTTTTTATTCTGAATGTCTCCTGCATTTCCTGATGACTGGGAGATCTCAACTATTGTTCCAGATTCAAGCTCTGTATCCTGTATTTAAAAAACTGAAAGATCAGAGAGAGTAACAATAAAATGAACAATCAAAATTTAGGTTTGATTCTACTTAAGAAAAAGCTTAGGAAGGTGCAGAAAAATCCTGAGGTTTTGTTTTACTCCCGCCTTAACCTCTCAATGTGTTTTGCACATCTGTAAGCCCTTGCAGGTAAACAGCAATCTCCATCTCTTCCTGATGAAGCCCCAGTTTTCTTGTTAGGTTTATCTGAAAGTACAAGAGTAAAGTAAACTGTAGAAATAAGCAATTATTTAGCAGTAGAAGATTGTTCTCTCAATATATATTTTAAGGGCACTACATGGGAAACCTGTGTTAAGGGAATGAACTTCAGTCCTGGAGAGGAGGGAGCAGGATTTTTCCTGAAAAAGGAAGCCATTCTGCTTGGAGGTGTTCAGTGCTTTTCCCTGCAGAGCTGGCCTGTGGTACAGGATGTCAAGGCACCAGCAGAGAGAGCCATTGTTTAAAGGATGCGTGGAAAGCTGCATACATGGTGCAACTTGCTGGCACAACGCTGAACTGTGTGACTCTAAAAGCTCACGTGGATTTCAAAGGAGATAATTCTTGTAGAGGAGGATTTTCACATTCTAAAAACTTGCTCCCCCTCCCCACAATATCTGGACAAATTTGCACAGGGATCACCCAACATTAAAGGCCCAGATCCATGCCTCAGCTGTTTTTATACTTCCTGTAGTGTGTAGGCCTCAATAACTTATCCAAGGTATGTGCAGAGCTTGTCTCAAAAGAATTTATACTGTGGGGGCAATCTCATGTGCTATGGGATGTTGGTCAGGAAAGGGCAGAGAAAGAAAGACATGAATTCCAAGTATGTAGTTATGAGTCTTGGAACTGATGTCAAATGTGGTGGGATTCAAATTCAACATAACAACATGAAGTGTTCTTCTTTAAATTGTCAGCAATGTTGAAAGTGCTGCATCCTTAGGTGGGGCAGTTGCTATCACCGTGCTCTGAGCTTCTGACTGTTCCTTGTGACTGCACCAGTCCTTTTTGGCATATTGCAAGGAACACAGCATTCCCAGCTGTTCTGTTGCCCAGGACTATTTGCAAAGCTGAAATGGGTCTATTTGCTTTTGTTGGGGTATGTGTAGTTTCTCGACAGCTTCATGGTCCAGAAACAAAACCCTCTAAGAATTCAAAGCCTGAACAAATCTCAACAGAAAGCTTGACCAAAGCTGAAACTTCTCATCTTGCTGCATGCTGGAATCTTCCTGAATTCTTGATGTTGTATGTTCTTAATTGGCAGAATTTCTTACTTTGCCAAACCCTTCTACTGTGGGGGTAATGAAATCTGAAACCAGGCAAGTTTAGTGTGGTTCTGAATTTCATCACAAATCACATCTCACACTTCTTATTTCTTGCCTGAGGGAGAAAAACTCCAGTATCTTTGTCTCCAGAAAGGAGGCAACGCCTGCATAGTTCCTCCATGCTGGCTGATTTTATTGACTCAGTGATAATTGAGGAAGGAGTCAGGTATCAGCTTGTGTGTGATACTGGCACAGAGAGAGAGCCCTGTACAACCTAAGGCTGGCCCTGATGAGACAGCTAGAAAGAAGCAGTGATGGCAGCATGAAAAACAGCATTTTGCTGACATATCTTATGATTGTCACTAAAGGTTAAAGTGCAAAGGGAAGAGCAAGGAAATTACATATTGCTTAATGGAGTTTCTTCTTTATGTATGGAGTTCTGACTTCAGGAGAACAATTTCAGGTACCCAGGGTCAACAATATATGCTAAGAAAAGCTCAACCTATTTCATGCAGGCTATGTAATAAAAATACCAAAATGGAGAGAAGACTTTAAAGATGAGTATTTTTTTCCAATGACAACCACAACACAAAAAAGAAACTTCCTGAGACAATGTTGGTTTTGTTCACATTTGTTTGATCCTTCAGAAGCTCTTAAACCTTGTGTGACTTCTCACTAATATTTTTATATGTCTCACTAATATTTTACATTTTATTTCTTATTCTTTCATATTGTAGGAAGTATGTAAATTACTTTTTCACAGAGCTGAGCAGCTTCAGAAAGTCTCAGGAACAATAACAGCATGTAAGCTTGCTGCTCTGGATGTTTAGGTCTTATTGTTCTTAGGGGCTATATACTTCTGCTGCCTTGCTGTCCCAATCTTCCTCACTAGAAAAAATGCAGATCAAGTCTTTTTTTGGTAGTTACTGTCAGTTCGACCAGCCATGCTGCTGCTTCTGTGGTCTCATGCTGTCACCACTGTGCCTTGACACGGTGCAGAATAGATTGTGACAATGCTAGGTGTGATTCTAACACTAGCCTAAATCTGCTTTGAGGTAGTGGGGGGTATGTACTATAGATTTGACTAACATCATCCTTTTTCCTCTCCCTGGGAGCTGCACTACCTTCAAGAGTTCTAGTACTGAGAAAATCACCAGTGCTCCTCTGGCAAATGTGTGGTTGGGAGGGAAAAAGAGTGTGGTTGTCTTGCTCTGAATCTGCAACAGTGAATAACGGGAAACACTCATGGAATTACAGTAATGGGAGGGTTCTCTGAAGTTAGATCAGTGGGTTTCTAAAGCGTCCCACAAAACCAGTATGGCCTATAGTAAAAACTGTTTATTTGCATTACTGGGATCCTGCAATATTTTTGGTGTGTTGGGTTGCACCTTATCTTTCTCACCTCTTTTTAAGTCTTTTAAATGCTTTTCACCTTCCTATGACCTTCATGATTTGAGGTTTCAAATCTTCAGCAACTTCAGGTCCTTACCACCGTATCTGCACTGCAGGAAGTGGTGCTTTGCCTTGAAAGATCCAGGGACTTCTTGGAAGGTTGTTGTAAGGAGAAGAAAAGGAAAAGAAACTAACATAAAAATGAGTTCTGTGGAAACAGCCCTGGAGGGAGTTTTCAGAGCTGGGATGTACAGTCGTTACAGGCTTACTAACAAGAAATTCTGTATGTGTGGAGTTCAGAAAGGAGAAATCAACTATGAGATGAAACCCATGCTGTGTGAAAAGGTGTGCTTTAGGAACTTCCCTGGTGTGAGCAATGGGTAGCCAGGAGAGTTAAGAGCTTCAGCTAACAAATGCTGGAGAATAACAGATAAGAGAGTGAAACTCCCTCACTAATGCACTGGACTGTTTTCTTTAGTGTTCAAAACAGCAGGAGAGAACTCACCCTGCTCAGTGTTAGCAGTTCTGGCCTGATACACACATGAAAGTTTTGTACATGTAAAGTACAAAAGGGAACATGTGATTCTTTTCCATCAATTTCCTTTGATGAACTTCTCTCTAATCTGTTCCTTCCCTCTTCTCTTGGACATCCATTTGCCTAAAGCTAAGCCAAAGTTACCAAATGCTGCCTTGGTGCCAGCACGGCTTTCTGTGCCTGATCTGAGGTGATGGTAGGAACAGACTGAGCCCGCAGTGACCAAGCATCAGCAACTGGACAGCAAGGATGTGATGTTTTACCCCACATAGTCGCTTAACTGAGCTGTATGACCAGGCTGAGGGAAACCTCTGTTGCACATGAATCATTTGTGCATAATTCTAAGCACTTGAGCAGCATTTTCTTGGCATCTGGGTGATGCTGAGCTTCTATTAAGTCAGTTCCTTGGAATAGTTATCACAGCAGTGAAAGCTGCTTAAGAGAAAATGGATCTGGCAACAAAAGCTCCGAACAGCAGGTAGCTGATTCTCTGCAGAGGGTAACAACAAAGGCAGGTGAATGCAGTTAAGATTCTAGTCAGAGCACCAAAATTAAGTGGGACATAGGAGAGTAGTTAAGGAGTTAATAAAGCTTTTGTTGTTCTTAGCAAGAAGTGGCTTTCTGATTTTATTGTTGTCATTGCATGATGAGCTCTTCTTACTCAATTATAGGTGGTATCTGTTCCTTGATCCTATTTAAGCAATGGAGAATTCAATTTGTGTGACACTTAAATCCAACAACTAAGCTATTTTAAGACTACTGCGTAAAAATATGCATGGGATGATAATGTGGTGTCTATCTTATAGACTTTTATGAGAACAAGAGGACAAAATTTGTTTTGTGGTGACTGTTCTTCTGTTCAGAAAAGTCAAAGTACATCCAGCTCTTTTTAAAAATATGAATTTCAGTTTTTGAGCTGCATTTGTAAAAGAAAATAATGTGGGTTTTTTTCTCAGAAATTGCTGAACATATAAAGTCAAGGGAAAAAAGGGAGTGGTAAACTTTCTTTGATTCAAGTCTTGAGGAATTAAATTGAGCATTAAAATAGATTTGTACCATCAGTCTCCTTAGACGTGAACACTGCTAGGCTTAATGAGAAGGTACTGAAGCAGAATGACAGTTTCTTATTAACTCAACAAGACTGGTCTAGCTATTTCCACACTGCTTTTGCTTGCTCATTAATGACCTTCTGCACTATAAAAAGAACAGCCCAAACACTCTAAGCCCCTGGGAAGACCTTTTTATATGGTCTATCAGATGTTAAATGGCCTGCTAGCAGTGAAGAAACAACCCCGTGAAATGCTGATCAGCGTTTTTGTCTTGTACTGGTGCCTAGACAAAAAACTATAATTGATTAAATTGTCTACTGCAAGATAACAAATGCAGGTGACATGCTAAGCCTGAGTC
>WBNQ01065239.1:0-12445 GCA_013401375.1 Spizella passerina | reverse complement strand
CCCCAACAAGGAAGAAAAAGGCTAATTTTTATTTGTTTCAAATGAAATAAGATTTTGAAAGCCCATCACAAAGTACAGAAAAATTCCTGAACTGCTTTCTTAATAAAACTATTTACAGAAAAGTATTGAACAATTACATATTACCTCTCCTTCATGATGAGCACAGTTTCAAGAAACAATAGCAGAAAAGTAACTGAGCCAAACAGTGCTCTGATCTACATCACTGTAGTTATACCTGTGACATAATAATTTGGATTTACATGGCTCTACAAAATTTTGTATTCTTTAAAATGTGGAAAGATGGTTTATGCCTCAGGCTATTTTTAATCAATTCTGGCTGTACCAATTTCACAGAAGGCAGGCTGACATTAAATTTTCTTTACCCTTTCCTGGCAGATGTCAGTCAGAAGAAGCTGAGCATAAATATTAACAGAATTTCTGTGGAACCAGGTGATTTTTCATACAGCCTGAATGGTTTGACATTCCCAGCTTTTTGGACAATGCTCTTCTACATTTACCAGGATGTCCAAATACCATGTTTTTTTGTTTAGTCCAAACACAAGAATGTGCTGATAGAAAAGGGAAAGAAGATTCTAATCTCTGTATAGAACTTTGAATCCTAAATGTAATCTCAATGACAGTAAGCAAAAAAGTATATGGTACCTTTTGGCAAGACCTAACCTCAAATTTAGAGAAAGTGATCCAAACTTGTGCTTCAATTTTCTCTCTTTACTTCACTGCAAAAACAGGAAAAAGAAGACATGGCATAAAGATTGTCCAACAAATAGTAAAATGTACAATTTGTGAAGATAAACAATGATTCAAGCTGCAGTATTGAAAACATACCAGTTCTAGGATGCAAATGTGCTTTCATATGAATAAGGATTCACTTACTTCTGTCTTTTATTTACAAAAATAACTTGAATCCTGTTTGAAAATTCAGTTGTTTTGCTGAGAATCCTCACCTGGCATCAGGACTAAAGGTATCTCCTTTCAGCTTAAGTTAAGCCTTGAAAGGACAAAATTTGCCAGAATAGTTAAAACTAAATGTTCTTGAACTAAAAGCTCCTTTTTTCTTTCCTTTGAATTCTCTCCAAAACCAGTACCTTATCCTCAGTGCTATTTTGGTACTTGTTGATTTCTTCATTACACCCTCCATTAACTCTCCAACCAAGGAGGTCAATATCATTAACTGTTTCCAGTTTCCATTCGTGAAATTTTAAAAAGAAAATCATATAATAATTTGGACATTTCCTTAATCCCTTAGAATTTACAAGTATGTGTTCTAAAACAATGATTTACAGAAAGCAGCTTTGACACATTTGTGTATGTTAATTGAAATTGTGGTAATTAACTCAAGACAGTAAATTACTGACTTTAAAACCTGCCTTTTGAGCATGACTGATCAACAAGGTACTGGAAGAAGCACTGAATTCCATATTACTGCACCTTTGAGTTTTAAGTCTGGGTGGGTTTCAGCATCCTGACTTGAAAAATTTATTTTCTGTGCTGCAGACTTCAAGGGGCTGATGAAAGTGTGTGGGCTGGTTTGGATGTGAGCCATGCTTTTTCCACACATCATTGTGTCTCCTGCACTAATGACTCACACCTGCACATGCTGCTACCTGATTCCTAGACAAAGCTATTTATAAACTGGAACAGCACTGCTGAATTCTGGTGGTGTAACTACAGCAGTCATTATTTACCTAAAGTGCTTGTCTGTGAAGCACAGACAATTTGGGGACACTGAGTGTGCTGGCCTTTGAGGAGCCATGAAAACTGGGTGCAGCTTCTCCCTGATAAAACCCACAGTGCAATTTTATCTTGCAGACATCTCTGGATTTGATGTGGTAACATATTACTTTTCACATGACTGCAAGATAAACACAGGATTCCAGGGTCACACACGCACAGAAAAACCCATCCTATCTTCTCTCGCAGCAGTATTGGAATTATTTCCTATAGTGGTTTTTTATACCTGGAGACTTGCATGTTGCAGACTTAAAAAAAAAAAAGTTATTTAAATCAAGCAAAAATACAGTTGTCCCAAGCTTATGATTACAGTCTTGCCTAGAGTGTCTCAGTCAATGGTCCAGAAAAGTATTTAAATTTTCACATTACAGTCTCTGCCTTCAGACACTCTTCCCCCATGCTCAGGCTTTTCCTAGCTGTGATTGTGATGTACCAAAAGCATCAGCATTTGGTACCAATTACATATCTCTTTCTCCTTCATCTGCAAGTGGCCACGATTTTCCTACAGCTTCACATGAAGCCATTTGCCTTCCTTTCTTTCTTTGGGGCAACTTGGTGAAGAGCACAGAAGAGGAAGAGTTCAGAACAACTACCTAAATGACCCTTCTGTGAAAAGAGCATTATGAAACATACAATGGGATACACCCTCAGAGAGTAAAACAGTCATCTGCTGCAGTGAAAATTCTCAAAGCTATTAATCTCATGCCTGCTAAGCACACAGCATCCTGCCCCTTAATTCTGAAAATCATATAATGTTTTAATCTTGTATTGAAGTGATTGTGTATCTAAACAAAGCTCTGTTTAAAAGAAAAAATAAAACAAAAACCTAACCCAAAAAAAACCCCCAAATAACAAACAAAGTCTTTATACAGAAAATCAGGTATGTCAGCAAGCCTGTTCCTGTTACTTACAGACGGGCATTTTGCTTCCAGCAACACAAGGTCCTTCCACTCATATACTTACGTACACTTCTCACTGTGTGCCTGAGAAGAAAAACTGTGGGGTATTGATATTAATATGGCTGTTGAATGGCACACTGGAGAGCTCTGGATTTCAGGTAGCTTAGTTTGTTCAGAAATCAATGTGCTGCTGTCTTCCTTGGTGCAGATTTACTGATGTTAAGGGTTTGCTTCTGCCTACATTATTAGCAGTTCAATAAGGGCCAAATTATTTTAAACCTTTACAGATCACTCAGAAAATAAGCCTTTTCTTCCAGTTAAGTAGTATCATGGTTAATTAGCCTTTAAGTAGTATCAGAGTTAATTTAGCTTGATTCTGTAGTACCAGAGGTCAAAATACATCATAAACTGAGTAAGGATATCTTGTCTTTAAGGTACAGAAATAGTAGGAAAACTATTTCCATTCATCATATAGAATGGAAGAGCATCTATGCACCCCTCATAGATATTTTAATAAAAAGTTCAAGAACAGAAAAGTCTTCTTTGATTAAATCAGGGTTTGAGTAGGTTTCCTCTTTTTTTTTGTCTCCATAATTTTGGACTGCACAAGTTGACATTCATTAGGCAATGAATGTCACCAAGGCAAGGCTGTCTGATCAGGGAAGTGCCCTGTGTCACACACCCCTGCTTCTTAAAGCTGAGTAGAAGTATGACAAAAAAATTCCAATTCAGTTCACTGCACATTTGTCCATATTTTCTCTCCTTCAGCTTTTATTTCTTTCCATGAGTTTAAATATTTTCCTAATACCCTGTTTTTCTTATCTGCTTAAGAAACTATAATTCTTAGTTTAGAGTATCTTTTGATATGCATTCAGTCTTGTTCAGTTCTTACACCCACTCATTTTTCCATCTTTTCTGTCTTATTTTTTAGTTTGTTCCTGCCTCAAAATTATTATTTTCAACTTCATCTCTTCTTATGAAGCAATTAATTTATCTAATATTTATCAAAATAAAAGTCTTTAATTCATTAAGTACTATTTTTTAATAGTAAGAAATTCACTACTTCCATAAGGAAAGTATTTTCTTTATTCATGGAACTAGAACAGCCCAAGAAAGAATGGCTGAATTCTGGAGGCCTGCCTGTCAATTGCCCTAAAATACTACACAGTCTTGTAAATGGGATTTGTTCTTGCTACTTTTTCATGATGAAATTTTTACCAGTACCTGTGTCACAGGGAATTTTATGGTGTTTTTAGGAACTGAATTCAAAGTATAAATTGATTTCACTGAGAAAGACCAATAGATGGTGCAGTACTATCAAATGCAAAGAATCAAAGAACTCCATATCCTCATACAAATTGCCTAAGGCATTTTATAAATAAAAAGCTTGCTGCAAAGACTTTATCGATTCTGAAAACAAATAATTTTTAATTTGTAACTTTAAATCTGATTTCATATGCTGGAAAAAAAAAAAACAAGAACAAAACAAACAAAAAAACCCAACCCTCCCTCCACCAAACCACCGGGGGGAAAAAAACCCAAAACCCCCCTACACCCACTTTTCCAGTCTCCTGTTTCTCACAGCTGCTGGTCTAACAAGTAGTCTTTTCTGGCATTGGCACTGCTGCTCCTTCCTTCCCCATCTATCCACTTTTAGCCCTGTGCAGATTCATGGAAAGCCAAAAACCAAATCCATATTGATAGGGGAAAGGAGGCTCCAGAGCACAGGAGTATTTCTGATTTTATCTGCTTTCATGCATGTGGCTGGCAGGCAGTCTCTGCACCACCAGCAGTGTCACACGGTCTCACTGGTGGCTGAGCAGTGCCGCTTGTGCACAGCAGCACACGGGGCCCCACAAGCACTGCAGGGCATATTCCTGCTGTTCTGCAACAGGAACTGCAAACAAATGCAGCCTAAAAGCCTGGAGTGGCTTTAAAGCCTCTCCCCAGACTGACCTGGCAGGTCACCATCCCTCACTGCTCCAAGGGACTGTCCTTAAACACCTGGGTAGAGAAGCTTTACTTGTCTCCAAATACTCAGCTGTCTACTCAACAGTTACACTGAGTTCTTCATGTCCTTTAACCAAATTCAACAACTCACTTTTCCTCATGATAGCTGCAGTTATGCTGCCTTCAATGTCACTATCTCACTCAGAATATAGTCAGCATACAATTTTTTTCTCTCTTTTAAATGGAAGAGAAGATTAGACCCAGTAGCCAGGACACATAGAAGTAAACAGTCAGTTGTGGTTTCTTTCTCAGCTCTGCCAGTGACCAATGTGCAATAGCTGATCAAGGAAAACATTTTCAGAAACAGTTTAAGAAAAAAAAATTAAATAGACTAAAAGAAAATAGGAAAAATTCAAAGGAATTTCTTAGTGAGGAAAAAATGCATTCACCTTAAACATATAAAATGTGATGAAGCTATAAGCCACTGAAAAAATACTCTGTCGGAAAATGTTCAGCCACTTTCAGCATCTAACAAAAGGAAATGTTGTTCAATTTTTAATCACTGATGATACTGCTGTACTGAAGCACCAATACATGCAGAGATGCTGGATAACTTTATGGACAAACAGGTAGACAGCTATTGAGTGCAAGCCATTTCTCAGATCAGACTATTTTTGAGTGATGATACCTGAGGCACACTTGAAGTCTCTTCATCTTGTCAGCCTCAGAGGAAAGCTGAAAAGTGGGAGGCAAATAAGGTCTGAGGCTACACAGCAAAGCCAGGACAAAGAAATAGCAAACATCGTTCGTTCAGCATTTAAGGCAGCCATGAGGAGCCTCTCCTAGGCAGGAGTTGGAATCAGAAGCACGAGTTGCTGAGGTTCAGCAGGACTTTGAGGTGATAAAAGGGAGCAGGAGCCCGAGGCGGCGGCTGCTGCCGTGGTGCCCGTTAGCCGCTGGGTGGCGCTGTGCAGGGCGGCGCGGCTCGGACAGCGCCGGGCCCGCGGGGCAAAGAGCGGGGACGGTGTGAGGGCTGCGAACGGGTTGGGAGCCTGCGCGGCCTAAAGCTGGCCCGCACTCACACGGAGTCAGGGTCCGTCCCAATGGCAGAGCCACCATAAGGATGGCTAACTCGGTTTATGCTTAATTAACACTTACAAAACATGCTGCCGTGCTAAAAGTGTACCAAAAAAATAGCAGAAACATGAACCTATGGGAGAGTCGCCCTTTATCTTTGGGAGCCCGTACTCTAGCTATACGTGCTCACTTAATTTTGTAGTATTATCACCACCAGAGAGGAATGCAAGCCACTAGAGGGGGTGAGACCCTTTTCTGGTAGCACACGAGTGCGAGCCTCAAGCACAGGAGCACAGGATGATTTCCATCACTTGGGCTGTGTCCTCGGCCTGGGTGTGCCACAGCTTTTCACTCCCTCAGCCCTGTCCATTCCTGCCTCCACTTCCTCTCTCCCTGCTGCAAAAACCTGTCTTAAAGAGCTAACAGTTCCTGTATCCCTGCTTGTGCTTCTAAATGCTATTTAACAATCAACCCGTTCCTGGTTTGGTTTTTTTCTGTGACAAATGAAAGTATCAACATGCAGCTTTGGTTACTGCAAAAGTACAATCACAAGACCACAGATTTGAGTATTAATTCAGTAATCCCACTGCCATACTAACAGGAGAATTATACCCATGCCATTAAGCATGGCAGCGGATACTCGCAGCAGTTGCTGCAGAGACCTCTCTCTTCCAAGAAAAGCAGAATCAACTCACAAAATTAAAATATTGAGAGAAAAGGAAATGCAAAATAATTCCATTAAGCAAAAAACCTAACACAGTTCTGATGTTGTAACTCTGCCGTTGTAAAAGATACATCCAGATACACAATGTTCCAGTTATTGTTCCTGATATTCACTTTCATGATTCATAGTTATATTCAAGTGCTCACAATTATATTTATATAAAGTCTCACTGTAACTTCCCATCAGAAGTACAGCAACTATGCCAAAAAAGCAGGTTCTGTTTAAAAATATTCATGAGATACTGTTTTAACAGTTAGATACTTCCTGCTCCAACATCACATTCTACTACAAGCATCAAACATTTAATCTTTTTATATAAGCAAAAATAGATCTTAGTATCTGACTTGACGTATCTATTCTAATAAAATCCACAAAACTGACAGCAGATGCAAAACAGAAGGCCATGCATATTATAATAAAATTAAATTAGAATCAATTCTGATTATTCATCTCTAGTTCAGTTTTCATTAAAAGAAAGTCTAAGTACCTGATGAAACAATAATTGAAGTATTTTGTTTTAATATTCAGGACATACTACTGAAGTATGACATCAGTGAGGAACATGATCACAGAGTACTTACCCGGTGGAACTCATTTTCATATTCATTTTATTGAATCCTCCTTATATGCAGAGGCTTATCAAATAAGTTTCTCACCATTCCTACTCTGAGAATGGAATTTAATTTTTAAATTATAATTTTAATTTTTAAAGAATGTTAAAAGCTGTAATAGGTTGAGGGGGAAAAAAACCCCAAATTACCAACAACCCCCACCTCTTTATTCTTCCAAAAGCAAGCATTAATGCAACAAATTCAAACTGATAGATGAACACATAAAATGCTCAAGCTCATTCCCATAGGCTTTTATGGTGGCTTTTCATATCCCACTGGAATGGCCTCAGCTTCCTATGTGCAGTGATTTCCAAAATCCAATTCAGAAAAATAAAATGCATTCCATTTCTATATGAACTGCTTGGTCTGGCAGCAACTACTGAGTTCATCACCCAGTGGTCAGATGTTAATGAAATCACAGAAAACTAGAAGTAATTTCTCCACTTATAGGCCAAACTACAGTCTCTATAAAAACATGTGTGTTTTTCCAAAATATAGGTTAAATGCAGTTGCTGTAATTTGTTAGTGAGAAGCTTCTCCTCAGTCTTCTGGTTTAATACTTCTGCAGGCAGACTTCACCTTTTGTAAGTCATCCACATCTTCACTGCTCTAATTTTACCAACTTCTTGACATTCAGAATTATTTGATATTGTTTAAGGGACTGGGGATCAGAGTTTACCCTTCAAACAGCTGTATTATAGTGGTGACATTTCAGCTGCTGTTCATGTCTAGCAGGGTAGCAACAAACTTTCCCACTACTAAAAATCAAAATTTCTGGACGTTCAGGATTAAAAGCTCATGACTTTACAATTTGAGTTGAAGAATCCCTGAAATCCTAGGCTAGAGCAGATTACTAACCTTTGGGATTCAAACACAGAAGGAAGTACAAAGGCCCCCACTAGCTATATTTTCTACTTGGGGTGACAGAAAAAGAAAATTCAGATTGTGTTTATGGTAACATGTCTTGGCAAGCTTCCCCCTTTCAAAGCCTCCTCTCCTCAGCAGGGAGCAGTTCCATATTCACAGCTGGTCTTCCCAGTGGGGCAAGTCTGCAGGGCTGCTCCAGCTCAGACCACAACGTGTGGCCCCGCTGTCCTGAGATATCCCACTGACACCACATGGCACCTAGGACATCCTCAGCTCTTGGATGTCCACAAGCCCATCGCTGCTTGGCACTAAAATCACGCCACAACTCTGGAGAGCTATTATCAATGAATTTGCTTTGTAACCATGACACCAGCTTTGCAAAATGCCAGTCTGTTTTCATACAGCAAAAGCTTTTTCTTACAAAAAAACCCCAAAACTCAACACAAACCCACCCCAAAAAAACAGAAAAGAACAAGGGTTGTTTTTACCCATTCTATCACAGGGACAGCAAGTTGCCAGCAAATTAATACTAAGGTTTAATCTATGTCAAATTTAGTCCAAAGGCTTTAGCCTTAATAGCTGTCAGTATAAATATTGTTTTGTTTCACTAAAAATGTATGTGGATAATTATTCTAAGTAATAAGGTTCCCAGAGACCAAATTAACAATTAAGGGTCCTACTCAGAGCTTTCACAAAACACTGTTAAATGAAGCATTCTTCCTGGTGCCCCGCCTCTCTCACCACGCTGTTCACAGGAAACATTTTTCTAAGTACAGTTCAATAAACCTGTTAAGGGTTACCTGAACTGCATTGCATAATTTACTGCCTGAAATTTCTGACCATCATTCACTGTTATGAACAATGTCGCTCAATTCTCTTACAGCTCCAACATTTCAAGCACAAAAATCATCATAAAATTGTTTTAACCCTATTTAGTTCTTGCCAGCTATGCAAGAGATGCCAAATCATTATCATTAATGGTTAAATTACTTCAGCTTTCATAATTTGAGTAAGCTCCAATCTAGAACATGCAATCTGGCTGCCCAGTAACTCTTAATCTTGTTGACTAATTTTACTGGTAACCCACGTTTTTCATGCTTTGTTGTAGGTTGGGGTTTCTTGAATTAAAAACACAGCATTCTCAGTGATTCAGGGAGCTATGGAATCTTTCACATGAAAAGACACAGCTTTTGCTAAAACTAACAATCAGCAAAATGAACTAGCTAGTTAAGGGACAAACAAAAATTTTTTTTCATGGTAATGCAGCGACAGCAAGGTGACAACTGAAGCAATGAAGACATGCCCAGGCTTTCAAAAACAGTTCTGGGCATAACTTAAAGGTAGTTTTTAAATGCTAAGAAAAGTGCAGTTGATGTTTTATCAGGCTTAAGTGTACAAAAATCGGTTCAAATGTCTTCTGCTTTTCCAGACATGAAAAGTACCAACACCTCATCAGTGAAGAGGCACTGACCAGGGGTTTTGGGGAGCAGGCACCCCTCCTGCCAAAGCAAACAGATGATTACAGAAAAAACTGCTGCACCAGGTAGGAACTGGTGAAGATTTTTAGGGCAAAACAACTGGTAGGAAAATGAATAGGGAATGGCTTTTCACTCTGTTCACTAAAAGCAAATCAAGAAGGAATAACATTAAATTAATTAAAGTCACATGGCAGTTCTTCATACAATGTGCAGTATATTGTGAAATTTGTAACTTTTCCTGCTTCAAGAAATGCCGGAATAAATTCCTAAGCAAAAAATCCCTGGGATGGTATTAAATACACAGATATAATGTCTGGTCATGACTTCCAAAGTGCTGTACACTGTTGGGCTATATGAGAGAAATACCATCCCATGCTTGCCTCATTCCAGGCAGTTGCTTTCAGCTGCTGACAGAGAAAGGTCCCATCAAAGACAAGGACAAGAGTTTTATTCATTTGTGGCCACAGATTTAAGCAGCCATTTCCCAGATATAGGGGAGACACATTGCTGTATCCTCCTAACAGGCATTACAGCTATGTTGCTGCTTACATACTCCTGCTGCTGGGATGCAGACAGGAATTTCTCAGGTGGACAATTGCAAAGATAGCATAGATGAAGGCTGAATTCCTTCTAATGTACAGTCAGGAGTTTGCCAGTAAAGAGCAGCTACACTTTTGCAAACCAAAGACAGAAGGGTGGCACAATTTTCATAGGAGTGAGAAACACTATAGGTAAAGCTGGAACAGAGATGTGAAATACTATAAGCAAAGCTGGAACTATTAAACAAACTGCTGAAACGGATTTTTTAAAATTGTTTTGGTGTTTTTTAACATAGCTGCTTGAATAAGGGATGCTACATGCAAAGCAAGTAGTCAACAAGGCTTCAAAAGCTCAGACTGAGTAAAAAAAAAGGAAAATAATTTCCTTATTAAAAGTAAGAATACTTAAAATTGAAAATCTAATAGCACATATGGAACCACCTAATGCCATTTTTAGAATTATGTTTCAGAAGAGAGATCACTGTAAAGTGATTAGCTCAAGGGGATACTGTGAATCAGTGCTAGAACAACAATACTGTTTTAATTACAGTTTCTTATTAAGCCTGTATTAACTTGCTGAAGGTCAGAGGTTGACTTAATTTTTAGCAAAATTATTTGCTAAGAAGTTTCTAATATCTCATCATGTAACCTATAGCTACAGATAGGCTCTGCATCACTATTCCAGGGGGAAATACTTTTGATGGCAGGAACTGCTGTATGAACATTTCATTCTGCTTCAGGAAAGATAGGCAATTCACAGGAGATGCAAAATGCTATTTTCTAAAAGTATAACAAGCCTTGAAGTTATTATGAAGAACATCTAGGGAGAACTGAATAGACGGACAGAAGTTCAGAAAACACTTCACTAGGGACCAGGTCCTCCCATCCAGCCCACAGGGCACATCTCCAGTAACTGTCAGAAATAAAGGTTTCACCAGCTGTTGACCACAAAGGTTTCCTCTTACATGCTTCTGTAACAAGGCCCCAGTGCAGATTTCACTTCAAGCAAACAAATTTTTCTAATAAGCCATCTGATCAAAATAATTTACTTGGTTTAAGGGAGTTTTGCCAAGAAAAGAAAGCTGAAAGTAAAAACTTTATTCCTTAGGTAATGGAAGTACAGGGTTTTCTCCAGAAAAAAAAAAAAAAAAAACCTGAAGCAAACCATCAAACAAACAACAAAACCTGATTTTCTAATCAATTCCTTATATAGACAGTACCTAGGTGTTACACTGCAACACAAGTACACATCATGGCTTTCAAGACCTGCAGGCTTTCTTTCTTTTTTTATGACAGATGTGTAACACAAAATTCTGATCCTCCTGAGCCTTTGTATTATTGTTGTTTTGGTATTCCAAGCTTTGAAGTGGAAAATCTATTAATAAAAAAAATGTATTAACATCACCCTTTCTAGTTACTAAGGTGTCTGAGAGTTACCATCAGAACTGCAGAATTCTTAGCTTTTAGGCTTCCTGTTAAAAAATTTATTCCCTTCTGATTGAATAATGTAGTATGGCTGCACAAAGGCTTCCATGATCATGGCATTGGGTTGCATTTCCAGTCTTCCTGAGAAGTTGTGCTTGTGTTCGACCAGAAGACATCTGGGCTCCCTTCTCCTGCTGCAATGCCTTGCGAATACTAATGAGAGGAGAAAACAGAACACAAGCTCCAGGGCTATTTCTATGCTTCAGAATCTGCAGGAACACCCAACATTTCTCTTAATAACATTTAGTCTGAAGATACTACTGAATGCTTCATAATTCATGTCTCTGAATATATGAGTTATCCTCATCACTCCTCTGGATTTTTTTCTTAGACGGATATAATTAGTAAAAGTAATTTTTGATAATGTGACTGAAAAAAGCATGAAGGAAAGCAGCATAGTCAACTGTGAACCTGTGTCCTCCAGTGGAAGCAATAGGAGCCAAAACTGCTCCTTAACCAATCTCTTTTCAGTGATCTGACATGGATGAATTTAAGCTTCATAAATAGACTTGGGGGTCTGCATTAATTAAATGTTCCTATGTTAGAAAGGAATTGAGGTTTGATTTTAAAAAACCCATTAAGTCAGCAGAGATTCTTTGGTCTAGTTTAGTGAGCTCTGAGTCAAATACTACAAATATTAGCCAAATGACAATTAAGGCTTACAAATAAGAGCTCTTATTTATTCAAGTCTCTCCATATTAATTAAGAAGATATAAGCACAGGCAATATAGGAAGAACCAACAGGTTCAGGTTCCTGCTGGCAATTGCAGGAAGAATCCAGATGTCTTGTATAATAGAGTAAGGAAGGTAAGAACAAAACTCCAGTCCCCATAAAAAACCCCATCACAATTTGTCTTGAGCTGTTCTATAGAGGAAACCCTTCCTGACACCAAATCTGACCATTTGTTTATTTGTTTTATGATAACATCTGGAGGCATCAAGCAAGTATCAAGAGTTTAGTGTAAAATGTACCATAAACACACAGAAACAAAGCATCTCACAAGTCTAGGAAAATACACCTTTATATTTGGAAAAATATATGGCTCCCTGAAATATCCCTGCA
>WBNQ01065238.1:0-27909 GCA_013401375.1 Spizella passerina | reverse complement strand
GCTGTTTTCCTGCTGGAACCTGTAGCTACAAACAAGTGTAATTCAGTTGCCCAAAGCAAAAACTGCTCAGAAGGTTCCTATAAACACAGATCTGAGTCAGCAGTCTTTCACACCAATTACAAGGACAATCTTCTAAAACTAGTAAACATTCCAGTACAAGGTTTTTAATGCCACTATCCAAATCCCAGTCTCAAAATTTTGGTATGGGTCTTGCTATGCTGCACACGTAGCTTCACCTTCCTGCCTGTACTGTGCTGTGCACATTCCTGGACTGCAGGATAAACTGAGCCACTTGACTGTAACCTGAAGGCAGCTCCCACTGGGCACTGGGGATTCCATCCTGCATGTCCTTGACTTAATCTAAAAGTGCATCAAGAAATTCTCACACAAAATCCCTTCTGTCAGTGGAACTGAACAGCTTGAATAAATAAAATGGAAAAGAATTTCCATGCATGGGATCTGCACAGTATGTTGGATGCTGGTTGGATGCCTGCTAGATGCTGCACAGTTTGGAGATTCCAGTATCTGCAGGGACACAAGAATGTCCATATTATCATCTTTCTTTACAATGACAAGTCCAATAAACAGCCTTCCAATGGAGTCTAGGTGCCTTTCATACTGGGAACACAAGAAACCAGCACTTCCTCACGCAAAACACCTTGTGTGCTAAAGAGACTTTTCTTCCTACTATGCTGCCATGGAGATGCTCACGTACCTTTTGTTTGCCAATATCCATGAGTTTGGTTGTGCCTCCCAGTCGCTCAATCTCCTTGGCAGCAACCTCCATCATGCGCTTGATTTCGCCCCTCTTCTCTGGCCATGCTGACACACTCTGGATTGCCACCCACTCTGCCAGGCGCTGCAGAGATGCAAGAGCTACAGGTTTTACTGCACAACAGGCACCATGCAAATACCACCCCACACCTTGTAATTCACCAAGCTGCTTTAAGCCAAGCTCAAATTGAGGCAAATCAGCTCTGTCCTCTGCTCAAAGAAGAACTTGTAATCAATAATATTACTCTCAGGAAGTTGTCTAAAACCCCACTTGCCAACAGCTGTCCCTGCTGCTTAGCACAAAGTCTACAGCAACATCAAATAAGCTTAAGAGTATCACAGCTGGTGCCTATTGTGTCCTTTTAGTTTTTCTTTAACTATCCAGAAGCAGCTAAAGTCTTTTGGGCCTCTCAAAAAGGCCACTTGAGCTTTTTCTCCCTCCATTAGTTCAGCAAGAACAACTGGCAGAAATCAAGCTGAGCACTTGGCACAGTTCATGCCTGAGTTCACAGTGCTATACCACTGATTCCTTCATTGATTAAAGGGATTGTAATACAACCTATAACTAAACAGCAGGTCAAGCAGCAATGCACCTCTTGGGAGAGGACAACCTCTCCCTCTGTACCCCAGCATAAATTGTTTTATACAAGAAAGCTTTGTTCCAGCCTCATTTATATTTCATCTCCCATCTCCAAAGGGAAGAAGCTATAAACCTAGTTTGGCATTCAGAACCAGTGTCAGCTTCCTGCACCTCTAAATAGGTCACCATTGCACTACACACTAATAGAGCATTTCATAATAAATTTGTCATGGACATTAAGGTTTTTGAACAGAACTATGCCTAAATTTAAGAAACAGTTTTCTGGCCTGACTCAAATCCCTCACAATTCCTGCCTGCTCTCCCCTCTCTCCCAATACTTGACATTATTACTTGGGTATACCATAGAGATGTAACAACAAACTTGAAGCTGACCACATAACTTCTAACATCCCATAGCCACCCATGCTGCAGGAAAAAACTGAAAAAAACTTACCTGAACATAGAGGTCCTGGTGTTCATCAATGTATTTGAAGAGGGTTTCCAGAGCAGACATTTTTGGACTAGTTTTCAAAACAGCGTTGCTGAAGATTCTGTGACAGAAAAATAATTTAGCTTTTACAGGGTTAAGAAGTGACAGTCAGTAATCCAGAGCCACAGGAGACTTTCACCTTTCAGCTTCTAATGCTACACTAATATAGTGTACAGTACAATATAGTGTACAAGGTGTACTAATATAAAACTTGAGGCCTCTCCCTTTCATGAAATCACCACAATGAAGTGGCTAAAAAAAAGTATATTTAAATTTCAACACCACTCTTTATGCCTCTCCCCTCAAAATAACTTTCAAAGTTGAACTGAGCAGTCTTGTCTCTAGAGATATTTCAATGTAATCATACACTTCATTTTACTGCAGACTTACAGGCAAAATGTTACCCAACTAAAATGCAACTTCAAAGAATAGATTTCATTATGAGTTCAACTCATAGCATGCCATAGGCTTGAATGCTGGTAGCCAGGTCCAAGAAAGCACCACACTTTGTCCTCTGCAGAGGAGGTTAAAAACAGCAGCTGGAAAATTGTGTTTTCTTCAGCCTTAAGTCTCAGCCTGCCACTCAGATTTCACAAATAAGGTCGGAACGAAGGCACAGGAACAGAGGCCAGCCCCAGCAGGTCATGAGCAAGATGTCAGTGACTACTTCAGTGCTACCACTTCCTTCTTTTGTTTTTATTTCAACTGAAGTTCACATGAGAAAACCCAGGACTCCTTTTCAGTTTACTGTCTTCCTTACCAGTCTGACATCAATATTGAAAAGAAATACTGCCCACTAAAGCAAACAAGCTTAAGCTTAACTCTCAAGTTAGAGCTAAAGATACAGCACCTCATCTAAGCCAGGTAAACAATGAGCTTTACAAATCCCAGAATGGCTAAGGTTGAAAGGGACACTGGAGATCAGCTGGTCTAAGATGTGGTCCTACAACACATTACTCAGGATAGTGTCCAGGAGCCTTTTGAGTAACCCCAGAGGAGACTCCTGAAGTGTGCCTCTGGAATCCAAGTGCCTGGACTAGGAGGAAGAACTCCAGTGCCCATGTAATAGAAGCATGTTCAGCAGCTCCAGCCACTGTGATTCAGTATTTTGTTGAGTCAGCTTTATGCCAGATCCTTTAAGCCTTTCTTCTGCTTCTACACAGTAGTCACAAGACAGTTGTTAAAACATCTGACTGCTTGTCTTAGGATTTCTTGAGCAGCTGACTACTCTGCAGATCTGAAACAAATCCTTTTCACCCACACAATATACTGCAAGCACCACCCCAAATTTTCTTTCAAGCAAGGTTGTACTTGCACAGATACTGGTGTTTGACATACAAAAATCCTCTCCCTCACCAGACATAACATCGATTTAATTTAAAGCATCCATTGAGTTTAAATTTGGATAACTACTTTTAAACACCAATTAGAACAATTCCAAATCACCAGGCAGGTAAGCATTCCCCTTAATAGTTATGAAAGGTGAAAACTGAACACCTTCAGAAGGACTACACAGATATAACCAAGTTAAAGCAACGCTTCTCACTGAAGCTTGGGCTCCTTAATGAAGCCGCCCTCCTCATAAACAGAGCTTGGGCAGGATTCACGTGGAGCTTTTCAGGAAACCAGCACACAGGCATCAGTCCAGGGCATCTGACCCTTCACTCAACCAGTTCCTGTAACAACCTCAGGGCTCCAGCTCCACAGCACAGACACAAAACAGGAGTTACATGGAGGCTGACTTTCTGTCCAACACAAACAAGATCTGAACTACTTGTTAAGTCAGGGACTACTTTAAATATCACTTAACCATAGCTAAATAGTTCTGAAATCACAAGGGCACAACTCACACTGAAGAGCTGCAAAGAAGCCTGCTCCAGAAAGGTTCAAACTACAAAAAGCAAGTATTGGTTACTACACAGCAAAAGCCTGGATGTTACTTCCCCCTTCGTCTGCAAAATCAGAGTTTGAACTTCCTGTAGTTCTTCAGAATGGAGAGCTGAAGAGGCTCTATACTTTTATCTTTTCACAGGACTACAGAAGTTGCACCTTGAAATAAAACAACCAAGGTGCTATCACTGCACCATTACAACTTTGCCCTCCTTATCCACAAAGAACATGAATATCCCAGAGGAGAGCACTGAACCAAGAGCGCTCTGTAGCCACTATGGAGCCCATGCTCAGGTCGCAGGCTCAGCACTTCGGGCCGAGGCTGACTTGAAAGTTAAACGGGGGTTTCTTTACGGGGCTTTGCAGCACCGAAGCTGACCTAAAGGTTGAACGCGGGTTTCTTTAAATGGTTTTGCAGCACCGGGACGAGCTCCCCGCAGCCCCCAGGCCGGTGACAGCCTCGGGACGGGAGGGAAGGAGGCAGGGCACGGCAGGCTCCCTAAGCACAGCGCGGGGGGAGCGCTCACGGGGAGCGAGAGGAACAGTGAGGAAGGGAGCAGGAGCGGAGAGGAAGGAGCAGCTTCTCTCCGGGGACAGCCACGGTGCCGCCGCGCCCCAAGGCCGAACAGACCGGGGGACACGGAGCAAGGCCCGGCCCGCCGGCGGCGCCGCGCACCGGCATTCCCGGCTCCTCCCTGCCAGGCCGCGCAGGGGCAGGGACAGAGCCGGCCACGTACGGCGGTGCCGCCGCACGACAAGACCGAGGGACGCGGTCCCGCCACCCCTCCCGACACTCACCCACAGCACCACACAGCCCGGTTCCCACCTGGAGTATAGAGACCCGCTCCCCCCACGGCGCCTTAAATAACCCCGCGCGAGCCCCGCCCCGCGACACGCGCCGCTCCGTGCCCGCCAATCCGCGGGCAAGGAGCGCCTCGGAGGCGGAGTTTGAGCCGGGAAGGGGCGGGGCCTCATCGCGGGGCTGCGGCCTGCCGGGGGGTGGCCCTGTGGGGCGGGGCCAGAACCGTAAAGGGGTGTAATAAAGGGGAATATAATATATAGGCGAATATAACATGGGGTATTATATAACAGACTGGCAGAGACCAATCTGGATAGCTGAATTATTCCAGATGAAGCTAGGAGTATCCCTATGATCTTCCTACATTTGTGGTTTAGATAGGTTTAATAGATTTAGATGTGGTTTAGACAGGTTCCTGGAATCAGAATTAATTATAGAATATCCTGCATTGGAATGGATCCACAAGGATCGTCAAAGTCCAATTTCTGGCCCTGCACTGCACATCCCCAAGAATCACACCTGTGCCTGAGTGCACTGTCCAAACTCTTCTTGAACAGCGTCAGGCTGGTGCTGTGACCACTTCCCTGGGCAGCCTGTGCCAGAGCCCAATCCCCAGCGTGAAGTACCTTTTCCTAATATCCAGCCTAAACCTCCCTTGACACAACTCCAAGTCATTCCGTCAGTTCCTGTCACTGGTCACTGGTCACTGGTCACCGGTCACTGTGGTGTCCTGTCAGGTCACCACAAAGAGATCAGTGCCTGCCCCTCCTCTTCCTCTCACGAGGAGTAAAAGCAATGAGATCTCCTCCTCGGTCTCCTTTTCTCCAGGCTGAACAGACCAAGTGACCTCGGGTGCTCCTCACACAGCTTCCCCTCAAGGCCCTTCACCATCTTCATTGCCCTCCTTTGGACACTCTCTAAGGGCTTAATGTTTTTATATTGTGGCACCCAAAACTGCCCCCAGCACTCGAGATGAGGCTGCCCCAGCTCAGAGCAGGACAATCTCCTCCCTTTTCCAGCTGGTGTTGCTGTGCCTGATGCACCCCAGGACACCCCTGGCCCACCTGGCTGCCAGGGCACTGCTCAGATTCAACTTGCCATTGACCAGGACCCCCAGGTCCTTTTCTGTGGTGCTGCTTTCCAGCATCTCTTTCCCTGGCCTGTACGTATACAACCAGGATGAAATGACATAGCTGGGAGCTCAAGAGCTGGAAACAAGTGACAAACACTGGGACATGCTAGATGGTCTTTGAGCTGCCATGGGGGAGAGCTGCATAATTTGGGAACTTGGCTGGTGGCGCTGTGTGGGGTAAGGTGAGTGCTGGGGCCTTGCACGAGGCAGGTCTGGCTGCAGGCCATGCTGAACCAGAGATTCACAGGCTGATGCCAGCCTTGGTTTGTCCTCAGGGATTTATCTGGAGCTGGGGCTGCCATGGTGGCCCCCAGATACCTGGCCCCTGACTGGGAATGGGATGGGATGGGATGGGATGGGATGGGATGGGATGGGATGGGATGGGATGGGATGGGATGGGATGGGCCCTGGCTGCCAGGCTCCCATGGGGAGCTCCTGCCACTCTTGGCAGCCCAGACTCTGAGGAGCCCCTGACACCTGGCACTGTTCTGTGTTGGTGGGAGAACAGATGGCAAAATGTACCCAAAATGGGCAAATGGAACTTAGAAACTGCAGTAAAGTTTCTATTTACACCTGTGTTAGGAAAAATCTTGCCTGGGAGCAACAGGGGGAAAAAAGATTAAAAAATTAACCAAAGGAAAAAGAAACTGCTTCTAAAAAGCATTTTGTTTCATTTATTAAGGGTATTAATTGGTATGATACAGGATGATTTCTGGTGACCTATTTTATTCTCATGTTCCTACATGGAAGTAATCTTTGGTGCTTTTTTCCCACATCCTTAAAAAATTCACAAACCGAAATAGGAATCAAGGACGTGAGCTGACAAAAGAAAGGCATTGAAGAAACATTTGTTGTGTGGCAAATATTGTGCACTGTATTATCACAGCTTTCTGGAAGCCTGTATTGATCTAAATCCACAAAGGATTATGTGAAGAACAAACACAAAAACCACACAGTAACTTACCTGAGGGAAAACAACAACTTTTTTTTGAAAGATAACAGTCCCAATTATCAGCTTTGAGAGCCTTGTAAATTGTCTTTATGGAAACACAGTTTTGTTTTACAAGGCTGTAATTTGGAGGTGAAAATAATGTATGCATGCATAAAAACCCTTTGGGAATAGAGGAGAAAGGAGGGGTGGGAAAAGACACATTTATCAGAAATGGTTTAGGGACAGGCGATGACAAAGCAAAGTATAAAGAAAACATAAGGATGCTCAGCATTCTCTGGTCCTGACAGAGATAACTAAACATCTAAGCTGCTCTATTTTTTTTTAATCTGTTGTCCTTGAAATAGTTTTGTTCTAAAGAAGTAATTTGTAGGTACTTGTGCCATTGCTTTTAATCACAGGGATGAAGAATGTATGAGTCAGCTGAAGCAGTAGCAGCAGAGTAAGTGAGGAGCCTGAAGCATAAGCACTGGTCTGGGAGAGGACAACTGTGTGAATCAGCTTTTTGGATGGCTTGGACTGAGAGCCACAGGGCTGTGGGAGGCCAGCAGAAATGCCATTAAGAGTGTGGCTATCCTTTCTGAAAAATTCCATGCAAAATGATGAAAAGGGACAAATGTTTCTATGGACACTACAGTACACATGCAACACTCACTCTCATTTCTTTTGAAATTAATTTCAAGTGGCAGTCATGTCCCTGTTTGCAGGTGTATGCCATCTAAAAATTTCACATTTTCTTTTTTTTGGTCTTTTCTCTTACATGAGATAAAGTCACAACATCTACTTTAGTGCACTTCTGAGTATCATTGAAAGCTGAAATTAGTTGTCTTCAGACTCTTTATTGTATCTTGCTATTTCCTGCTCTGTCTTCCCCTTTCCCCTTTATTTTTTACATTTCTGCTTAGGTGAATCACAATCCAAACTTTCTAAACATTGGTTGCTATATAAACCATACAACCATACAATCATAAACTGCTAGACTGAAAAGAAAGATTGTAAATATAGATGTGCAGAACAGTGCAGCTTTTTTTGGATTTCTTTGCTTTCCTGCAAGCAATAGTTTTTGAGCTAGTGACAGCATATTTAAAGAAGGATGTTTAAGAAAGTCCTTACTGGTTGCTTTAATCCCTTCTAAACTGTGTCCTATTTACATGACAGTCATGTGCATGTGCCTATGTGGACATTTTGACTCCATTAACATTGCTTTCTTTAGGTAAACCCACTTCTGCTGGGTTGGATTTTGTTGGCTAAAGGTGAACAGAGCTGCTTATCCCTGGAAATTGCATTGCCACTGGCATTCCAGCAACATTAGCTTTACCTATTACCCCTGGCTTTTCAAAACCAGGTGGTCTCAAAGCCCAAACTCATTTAGAGCATTATCACTAAACCAAAACAAATCAAAGTATCATTTACAATCCAGTCAGTACTTTGGCTTCAGAGGTAAACTTGCCCTGGCCTCTAAAAAAAGCTGCTCATGTGAGTTGCTGTAATTGTAGAGTGCTGAACACTTGGGCGTGTTCATGCCCTTCCTAATCTACATATGCATGTGTGCCATGCAGTAATTAATGAGCCTGATCCTCACGAGCTTCTTCCTACCAAATAATTTTTTAATAAGTGATTAATCAAAATACAGGGCAGATTACTTTTAACCTAGACTCAACCATGTAGAAAATGTTGATGTTTATATGGGAGAGCCCAGTGTGGGGTGTCTGTGTCCTCGAGTCCCTGGTCAGAACCCAGTTAGAATGCTCCATGGCATGTCACTGGACTCTACACTCAGCTTTTGCTGTTGTGAAAGGTGCACACAGAGGAATGCTGCAACTGAGACAAGAACTGAATCAAAATCTAGAATCCTGGTCCTGTGATCCTTCTTCCTATCCTTGCATAATGGAGCACTAATGTGAAATGAAACCTGTGTGGCTGAGTAGCCCAAGCAATAGTACATGCTAAAAGAGCCCCCTCCCTCCTTCCCTCTGCTCCTTCTCCTCCTCAACCATTTAGTGACTGCTCCTTTTGTCATCTTCTGTGTCCTGTTACTATGCTGAACCTGATAAGTGGAGGGCTTCTATTCCCTGGGGCTCCATCCAGTCCAGCTCAGGACAGAGACATCTGCACTGTCTTGCATGAGCCCCCACTGTGCTGCGCCACTGTGAAGCAGACAGAGGCACAGAAGGGCTGTGTGCTGCTGTGCTAAGCTGTCTCTCTGGCTCAGTTGCCACAAGTATGAGGAGCTAATTTGCCCTGCAGCAGTGGGTTGGGTACTCAGGAGGCCCAGCACACTCACTGAACTTCTCCTTCCTCACCAGTCCCTACAAACCTCTTCCTGTCCCCAGCCTCCCAGATCAGTGGTTGACACATCAAACTTTTCTGCATCTCTGGTAGCCCCTGTATCAATAAGGTTGTAACTTTTCTCATAAAAAATCAACTTGCTGCAACTATAGATCCTCTAGTATCTTAACAAAGTACCAAAACATTCTGGATTACTCAGCCTTCAGCAGTCACTAATTGCTTAACTAAGTCAGATGAGGACATCATAGATTTTGAAATCTTTCATCCTAGGCACTAGATTTATCTGCAAACCATGACAGCATCAAGTAGAATACAAGGGTCTTGCTGTGCACTGCTGGATTTGCTCCTTTTTTTCCTGGCTTTATATAAGGTGTTTTTGCCCTTCCCCAGAAGTGCCATTTTGTTGAGTCTGTACACTCTATTGCAACCTGTGTTTTCCATGTCTTTTCTCAGCAGGCCCCAGTGACACGTTGGCAATGTCACTGTCAGAAACATCAAAATTAACCTGTCTAGAGGGCTGGAGAGCTTCCCTCAAAAGTAGAGAGAGTGGCAGAGAGCCAACCAAAAAAAAAAGCCTCCCCCCATTTAAATTCAATGAGCAAATTGCTCAGATATCAATGTGCTTTTGGCAGCATTCTCCCCTGACATTGTCCAGGAACAGGCAGTCTATTACGAGGAACTTGTGCTCAGAGAGGGCAGGTACTGTTCCCACTTCTGATTTTGAGGCACTGATTAAAGAATGATGTGAGAGGCTGTTAGTAAATTGCTCTTTTCCAGCACCTCAGAGGACTGGCTTGCAAACTGCAGAGCCAACATATCTTGGAAAGTTATTGAATGGGCATGCCAAAGATTTCTTGTTTGCTGAAGTGTTAGTCCAGCAGTGCCAGTGCTCCAAAAAGAGTAAACACCACACCTACATCCCTTTGTTCATCGTCTATTCCTCTGCCTGAGGGACTAAAGCACTCTGTGCTTCTGCCTGCTTGTCCTGCTACTCTGCATTGATATAATAAGTCAATGGCTCAAATGGGAATGGTGAGATGTGTGTCGTGTAGCAGGCACGTGTAAAGGACAGGCAGGCAAGGAGTCAATACCCAGCTAGATGTGCTCTGACTGAAAATGAGAACCACAGCCCTTGGGCATTGCTTCAGTCCTGCACTTTTCTTTGGAATGACCAAAAAGCCCAAATGAAAAAACATTCACCCTTTTTCTGCTTAATCTCAACTATCCTGTATTTCATCCCAGTGTTTCATCCCAACTCCATGCCCAGTTTATCCATGCTGAAAGTGCATGGAATGTGCCAAATATGTGAATAAATGTAATTTTCAATTTCTCCTTGAATATATTTTGTAGTGTTGGGAGACTTTATTTCAGTCTTTTGTAAGTTGTTGATTTTCCAGTGTGAAAGAGAAATATTAAAGAGGTTTGGCCAGCAATGCATGCTCTCCTCAATAAATTGAGCCTAAGTGCTTCCCCAGCTGAAATTTTACTCCAGAGATGCAGCTCTGCAGGGCTGCTTTTGGCATCTCTTGTGGTTTTACTGTGGTTCCATTCCCCCTCCTTTGGTGGATCTCCTCTCTTCGAGGACTGAGAATCACATCCAGAACATTGCAATCCCTGTTTTTCATTTTGGGAAACTTGCTATGAGTTCTTTTGCTAAGAACGTGCATGTGTGTGCATCTGTACAGCGTGGACTGGAAGCACAGTTTTGTTCTATGCAGGAAACAGGGAGTTGCAAAACCAGCAAATATGAAATGTTGTCCAATAATGGCATCTATGCATATTCCTCCTTTTATGTTCCTTTGTATAAATCAAAAGCAAAGCCACTGATTCTGGACAAGAGTTAAGGACTTATTTTTTGTTTTGTTTTTCAAGAAGAAGAATGCTGTTGCTAGAGGTGGGAGAGAGAGACTCCTTCTAAAACACACCAAATCTTCTGAGGAGAGAGGTGACTGACAGGATGTTGGTGGTAGACAAGGGCTATGAAAAAATGAAAAGGTAAATCATTGAAGAATAAGGAGAAAAATGTAAGAAGGGAAGAAAATGGCAATGTACTGAAGACAAGTGACAGAAAACAGAAGATTATGCCTGTGGAAGAAGTTACAGAACTCTGCTTCTGAGGCTTCTCAGTCACCAACTATTCTGCTCAAAGCAGGAGGCAGCACCATGGCCCTCCTTGGTTATTATATTATATTATATTACATTACATTGCATTGCATTGCATTGCATTGCATTGCATTACATTACATTACATTACATTACATTACATTACATTACATTACATTATATTATATTATATTATATTATATTATATTATATTATATTACATTATATTGGCTTTGATGCCTGGGTAGCAGTGAGGCCCCAGAAACAGGCCTGGCCACCAGAACCACTCAGTTTCTTGGAAAATGCTTGCATGTAACAAGAGGAACATTGTACAGCAGTGCCACTGCTGCTGCTGCTCAGGCAGCTAGGCAGGATCCAACACTCAGATTTCTTGCTTGGGACTAGCACAAGGCATTCACTTGCACTAAGGGATGCTTAATCTTGATAGAGTTATGAGCTGTTTGTTTGTTGTTAACAATACAGAAATTGAATAGTCTACTCTTTCCTAAACAAATGTCATACAACATTGGATGCATGCAAACTAACAATATATTCCCTGAAGAAAAGCTAATTACTTGGAAAGTCTGATAGAAAATTGGATTTCACTAATGGATCATTTTACAGTTTGCACTGTGCCCAGTTATTCATCATTTGCAAAGAAACTGCAGTGAACAGCTTCAAGGAAATAACTGAAAGTAATTAAGTTTCACAAAACTGGTACTGAAAATCATCCGAGAACTTCCTAAGCCCTCATTTTTTTCTACTTCAGATTTGTATTTTTAGAAGAGAAGTCACAAAATGGACATACTCACATGTAAATGCATCATGATCTACTGTATGTGATGGCTCCATTTCATTTGATTTTTAAACATGCAGTACTACAGTACACAGACCTTAAGCCAAACCAACAAAGCCAAAGAGTCAGAAAAAAATGCTATAAATTAAGATTTGCTTATGTGAATGGAGAAAAGCAGCAAAGATTCTCCCTGGAAAGTCTGTTTCCAGTTTACAAAACCTTTCACATGCAGTATCATAAGTATCCACTTGGTGGTTACTTGTGCCAACAAAGAAGATGCTGTTTTCCATCTCCAAGAATCAGTTTTCTTTCCATTTCTCTTCTACAGCTACAGGCAGCATACAGACCTCTGGCTGCATTTTACAATTTATGGCATAACAAGATGTGAACTTGTGGACTTTGGGTATCCCAGGTCACTCTTGCCAGTAGAAACTAATTTAAAATCAGTCTGGGGCAAATTCCTGATATATACTCATTTCAGAGTCTGCAGCCATAGAACTGGATTGATTTAATCTGTATGACAACATGATATCCCTTCTGGTAGTGTCAACTGTCAAAATGTCCTTTTAATGCACTGAAATAATAAGTCTGGTCATTTGACTAGAAAAGATGACATTTAAATTTTTCTCCTATGAGTTACCACATATCTAGATGATCACAGCCCCATGAATGCCATCTGTTTATTATGTGTAATATTCTGCCCCTTTAAATTACTTTAAACCATTCATGTAAATAACAGCCCAATGCCAGGCAGAATTAGCTTATTAGATGGTGGGGTGCTTCTTTCTACACAACCCTAGTGCAACTTCTAAGTATTTCTGGAATTGTTTCAGACACTCATAAAGAGAGGCTACAAAGAGCCAGATTCACTACTGGCATAGTGAGATCACTTGGCCTGAACTTGATGCAAAGGCTGGAAAACAATCTCAGCATTTTCCATCCTTTGTTCACCCTTTCACACACTGTGGACAGACACACAGCATACCACACAGCAGCAAATTCCACTGGAGAGCATCCTCTTAGGCTTGGAAAATTGCTCTCAAGCCACTGACTCCAATCCCAGGCAAAGAAAATTCCACTTGTAATTGCCCTCGCAAACTGACTAAGCTTCATCTTACAGCTTATTTTCCTATTGGTGACTGGTAACATAAACAGGCAAAGAATGTAGCAGAGAAGCAATAGGCAATATTGTATCAGGCACTATTTGGGATATGTGGACAAAAATTCTGGAATATTTTTTGCATCTTAACTTTTCCATCTCATTTGAAGAATTGCAAGTAAACCACAATCTGCTACAGTAATTGCCAAGGTATCTTACTGGCTTCTTCAGGTGATACTGTTTCCAAATCAGAGGGAAAAGTCGGCCGGAGCTTAATAAAGAGATTAATGAAAAGGGGATATATGAGAAGAGAAGGATAATTTAACTCTGCTATGTGGAATCTTTATAGTGGTAAAAGGGAAAGAGAAACCTAGTATCTTTGTTGCTTTCCTGGGCAACTGTGCCTAAGAAATATTTCAAAAATTAAAAAAGAGGAGAAAGTGTATTCTTTTATTCTATTTATACATGGGAAATCTTTTTTCTGTCTAAACGCCTACTCTTGTTTAAATCAGTGAATTATACCGGGCTTTCCCCTTGCCCACAGAGCTGTACTCCATATTTTATGCTGTGCCATTTTTCTGCCTCTGGTTCACAATGTGACCCAATAAACTCACTGCTCACTGGTGCCATAAAACTTCTGTGAGTAGTTTGCAACATACTCTTTTTGATTAATGATATAAATGATAAAATACATTTGGATTCCTTTGGTAGACTCAGTACTCTGCAGGGGAATTTCACTGCCTAAAGGGCATGTTCAAATCTATGTCTAACCTTGCAAGGTTTCTCAGCAGCAACTTTGCCAAAGGATATCAGAAAGAAATATTTGTAGTTAAAATATATTTTCAAAGTGGATTTGAACTGCCCTTAAAAGTTTCTTGACTTCCTAGAAGGAAAATAGGAGATTTACATGCCTTGTGAAAGATTAGCAACATGTACCCTATTCCACAGACAACCAATGACAGAAGGTGATAAAATCAATCAAAGAGAACAATAAGTCCTAATGAACCAGTTTTACATTTCATTAACTCGAATGCCAAGGTAGTTCTTAAGGACTGATTTAGTTTCTTTCTTCATGAAGAATTCAGTAATTAGGAAAGTAAGGTTTAACCGCATAATACAACTTGAGCCTGCAATGCAGTTTGTGTCTGAAGGTGGTGAGAAACAGGAGGGCTCAGCAGTTCCTTGGGCCGAGCACTCCTCATGGCCCTGGTCTGAGGAGCTGCTGAGCCCCTGCAGAGGCACACAGCATGGGGGGATGCCATGCTAGGCTCCTACTTGGCTGTGCCAAGGCATCTCCTGCTTGCTAAAGCCTCTGGTTATTCCACGTCTGAACTGTCATGGTGATGTGCAATTCTGTGATGTGCCCAACACAGCAACAAAGAGGAGGCCAACTTGATGCTGACATCATGCTCTAAGCACTAATTCAAAGATTAATTGGGTAGGAACTAATTCAGTTAGTCCTGGATTATTTTTACTGCCCCTGATGTTTCTTGCCTTAATTCAACCTCTCCTAATTAATTTCCATCAAGTTTAATTCTCAGTCAAAATGAGAATAGGAATATAGCTTCCTTTGGGAAGAGAGGAATGCAATGTGAAGCAGCCACAGTTTAATATATATGGAAAGCAAGGGTTCTCTGATGCAGAGGGTTTTTTAAAAGAAAAATTGCTATAGCACATAGGAACACACACACACATACACACATATATATGTTTTTATACATATATATATATATATAATTCTGTTAGTCTTAACCTTGGCACTTAGGGAAAACTGAAATTAGACTTGAATTTTGCAGTTAGCAATAGGTCGTCATTAAAGGCTAAACCACTTGATCCTAAACCACCTAGGCTTTTATGTTTTACTAAATCCAAACTTTCTGGGTCAATTCTTGACCTCTTCTGAAGCTCTCTATGTTCATGTATACTAGAAGGTATGTGTACACACACACATACATATTTACCAGGCTTGTCCAGCTTTTCCCATCCACTAATGTCAGTGAGATATTAAAAAATTCAGAGCCTGAAGAACTAGGTACAACCCCTTCCCCCATCTGAATGCTATGCTGAAATCTTTTGGGAAGACAGGGCTTTATTCCCTGCAAATGTTTCCTGTGGGATTTACCATAAAATGAAACTGGTAAACTACCCAGTATAAATGTCATACAACTTGCGTTTGCTTCATTAAGCTCTGTTCGTCTTGTACTTTTATTTTTATGAAAACTATTAAAGCAATATTAAAACTACATTAAAACCTATTATTATTTTCTTTGTTTATTTCTTCATATTTCATCATTTCAAAGCATCAGATACCTGCATGTTAAAGTTACAATTGCTCTTACTACATGTAGCAGCTGTTTCCAAACCAAAGAAGAGGATGTGCTCTCCTTACAGACCTTGAAATCCAGTGAATTTTAGCTGGTATCTTGGGATGAAATTAAAAGTGCAGCCAGACACCCTCCTGATGCTGCCTGCTGGGCTAACTACCCCCATCCAGCTGCTGAGGGAGCAGTGGCAGCATATGGCTGGGGTGGAAATAGGGACAGGACTGCTTCTTTCATCGACCATTTCCCTTAAGATCACCTTATCTGCAACATCTCATTGCACCTTTAAGGTGCAGACATTTGATACAGCTCTGCCTCCCAGAGCGCCCAGCCCTGCAGTGTGCATCCCTGCACCAGCCTGGAGGCACCCTCAGGGCTTGCTGACCTCTCTGAACATAATCTCGGCAAGAAACTGCTTTGCATTTCTCTGCCCTGTTAGCAAGTTGAGAAATCTCCCTAGGTAGCAAGGAATGTCTTTCACTGGGAAAGGGACTGGACCAGGCAGGCAAGGCAAAAAGGAAAACAGGGAGGTGGCGGCAGCAGAGGAGGAGGAGAAGGATGAAGGAACATCCTTTTTTTTTTTCAGTGGCAATTATTGAAGGTCAGCTGTGACACCTAATCTGGTCTGAAATCTCCATATTCTGTTCCTGGCCTAAAGTCAGGTGTTAGATTTGTTTTCAGAGCTATTGTTGAAACAGCAATGATACATATACAGAACTTCGCAGACATTTAATAAAAATGCGTAATATCCTTCGGAGACTGCTGACACACAGAGAAGTCAAGATCCACACTTTAAAATACATATGGGTTTGGTGGTGTCTAAACTATTACCCAGATGGCTTAGGACCAAGCAGTAGGGACATATGCTTGACTTTCCCTCACCACCTGCATCCCTCTTCCACGTGGGATGTATCTTGGGATTGTTCCAGACATCAGTATGGCAGAGCTGCAATTTTATCTCCTAGGTGGCAGCAGTCACTGATGAAGGTTGGCTGTGTTCAAGCTTAGCTGGTACTCCTACAGAGGAATGGCCAAGCAAAACCCCTCCTTGTCCACTTATTGTCCTAGAAATTTCTGAGGAACACCCCAACCTGGCCAGAGACAGCTTCTGGAAGCATTTCCTATCAGACTGAGAAAAAGGATTAAAATATTTTAGTTCCCAACCGCCACCTTGGTCTTTGCTGCTTGCCACATTCCCAAGAAACAGACTGTATCACCAGTGCCTCAAAGGTAAGCTTCTCAGTAAAAGGATCAGGGGAAAGAAAAAAGAAAATTTGAAAAGGCAGCCTCAGGAGGTGAAAAAATGAGATGGTGGAGAAATCAAGCAAAACACACTGACAGAGGATGTGGCTAATGATAATGATTCTGCTTCTAAGACTTTGGAGATGAAAGTAATTTTGCTCTTCTTGCATCTCCCTCCCCACTGACAGTCTCTAGGAAGGAAAGCTGGAATGTGTCCAGCAATATTTTTATCTTTCTTTTCCTTTTCTGCCACAGTCTGCCATCTACTTAGAAGCTCCATTTCGAGCCCTGCTTGGCTGGGTAGAGGAGAACTGCACTGATCATGTAAAAGGTGTGGATAAAGACTGCACCTGTGTTCTTCCAGTGCTGTTCTGAGAGATAAAATTCGATCATATCAATAGAGATATCTTTCTTTTTAAAGACTTGTCAAGGAAGTATTTCTCATTAAGTTAGACATGATGCTAAGAACATATATTGCTGAACCGAGCTCTGTGAACAGAGACGGTGCACATCTGCACCTGGAGTGAGGAAAGGATGCCAGGATCTTCCTTGCTGCACGGAAACAAACATCTGAGTCTTTGACGTCTCAGAAAAGTTGGCGAGGTCAAATAGAGGCTGTCCGGTGGAGCTGACCATGCCATAACAGGGACACAGCTACAGGGAGACAACGAGAGTGCAGGGAAGCAATCTGTCCATCCCAGCATCCTGAGACCCAGTTCACCCTGCCTGTTTTGCCAACGTGTCCCCAGTGGCCGCTCTGCTGGCGTTGTCCGCCGAGGCAGGCAGGACTCGGGGGTGCGGGCAGGGGCCAGCCTGCACCCCGCCACTGAGGCTGGGGGAGCCAAGGGGCGACCCACCATGAGGGCGCTGGGGGCTGCGTTACTGAAAGGGCGTCTGAGTCGCTTCTCTCTCTCCCTCCATTAGCTCCGGGAGAATAAAACTGAGAAGTTACTCCAGAATAAATGACAACTTTTTATTCCTTTTCCCATTTGTCGGGACACGAAGCTTTCACCAGAGGGACCTGTCCGTCTCCAGGCTGCCTCTTGCAAAGGGTTCCCAGAGCCGCATTCATCACCCTTCAAACTCCTTTTATTCTCGGGTGAGAAACTCGCGGAGGAGAGGCGGGGGGCGCGGGCAGCAGCCGCCAAGTGGCTGCAGGGGCCGCTTGGCACCGGGGAGCGCAGACAAAAGCCGGCGGAACTACGTGGCTTAAATTCAAAAGGGGCGCTTGGGGCTCGGCAGGGGCAGCCCCGGCCCGGGCAGGGGGCGGGAGCGGCCGGGGCCGGGGCAGCCCGGCGGGGGTGGGACGGGCGTGCGGGGGGCGCAGCGCGGCTCCCCCGGCCCCGCCGCCGCTCGCTCGGGGCCGCCGCGGCTGCAGCGGCCGCCCGAGCCCAGCGCAGCCCCAGGCCAGCCATGAGGGGCATCCCGGGCTTCAAGCGGCTGCGGCTCAAAATCTGGCGGCGATGCGCCCTGCTGCTGCTCCTCCTCTGGGCTGCCTGCTGGGTGCTGGTGAGCGCTGCGCTGTTCCTCCTCCACAGGAGCGTCTTCTCCGAGAGCTGCACGGACGAGAAAAGCCACCGGATCCTGGCCAGGCTGGTACGTGCCCCGGCGGGACGCGGGGCATCTCCCGGCAGGACGAGGCGCGGGCGGTCGGTCCGTCGGGGCTGCTCTCGGGGCGCCCTGCCCGGCTCCGGCCGCCGGAGGTGCCGCATCGCCAGAGCCCCCGGTGCGCACGGGCGGGCGGCTGCCTCCTTCCCTGCCTCCCTGACTCCTTATCCGCTTCCCTCCCTCCCTCCCTCCCTGCCTCCCTACCTCCCTCCCTGGCACCCTACCTCCTTCCCTGCCTCCCTACCTCCCTCCCTGCCTCCCTACCTCCTTCCCTCCTTCCCTCCCTCCCTCTCTATCTCCTTCCCTACCTCCCTGCCTCCCTTCCCGGGGCGAGGTCAGGTGCAGGCGGCGGGCCGGCTCCCGGGCGTGGGATGCGGGTGCGCTGCCTGAGCCGAACGCTCCGAAGAGGAGGAAAGCCTTCCTCCGGGTGTTTGGGGTTTTTTGTTTGTTTTTAGCCGAAAAGCTGTTCGTACAGCTGAAAGTCCTCTTTCAGAAAGTCCTGTTTCAGAAGTGCCAGGCAGCTTGCATCGCTTCCTTTATGGTCTGGTGGGGGCTGGTGTGTAAGATGTGGTTAAAATTCAAGAAAGGATTTGCGAATATTCATTAAAGTTTCCCTTAAAAATAATAATGAATAATTAGGATTGTGTAGGAAACACTTTGAGAAGAGGAGCAGCGTGGGTTAATGCTTTTAGTTCAATTTTGTTTCTTAGTCAGGGTATCTGTAGTGCCAGTGGTTAGGTGGGAAAGGAGGAATCCTAGTGGGATTTGAATAATCTATCACTGCAAGCAAGCAAAAACTGATCATAGATTTTCCTTAATTCTGAATAATAAAGGAAAGGCAAGTGTAGGCAGCAGTCCTGACAGTGTGTGTTTAATGGCAGCGAGTTCCAGTTTCAGTACCTCAGGAGCCAGATGGAAGTTGGGCTGAGCTCAGGTTTGCAGCTGTAGGAATGATTCCTGCCTCTTCCTTACGTGCTGGGGAAGAACACTGATATATGGAGGGGCACGGAGCTGCCAAGCTCAGGGAGGTCCAGGTCCTTGCCATCGCAGTCACCAATAAACAGATGGACAGAGACATGTTGCTGTTGTTCAGCTTGAAAGTGTCAGGCAAGGCTTCAAAAGCCCAGGGATCAGATTCCAGTCGCAAGCTTGGAAAGTTGTCTCCATCACTGAGACAGCTCAGGTTCAGACTCTCCTTGCAGAGGGAGAGTAGCTGAGATTGTTGGGCTTGTCTGTGAGTAGGTGAATCATCAGTAGTATCGTGAAGGTTTGTAAGCAACAGTTCTCCCAGATGATGTTAGAAAGGGCTTGTCCTTCTAGTGGAATAATTAGAAAATGAACTCCTCTTCATCCGCCCCAGAATAAGTTTTTCTACATCTCTGTACATAGCATGAGTTTCACAGTTTCAGAAAGTGCAACTGATCTGTGAAACATATAACCTATAGCTTGAGTCTCACACCTTCTATTATGCAAAAATCATCTTCTAAGAAAAACTATTTTACGAGTCATCTCTCAGTAGGAGATGAAATATTTTAAGGAGGTGGGTGCAAATGCCCTATCAAGTGGCATTTCTGAAGGTTTTATTTCCTTATTCTGAGTAAGACATACATCTGTGCAGCTGTGTACTGCACTGAGAAGGCTGGAATAGCACTGGGCAATTTGCAGAGACCAGCTTTTACTCTCAGAAAAAGCTCTCCCTTTGCTCTTTCCTAATGCCAGTCTCATCTTCATTCACACTGAACACACTAAGCCATAGCAATCAATTTCTGTTCCCTCTGGAGAAATCAATTAATTTTGATGCTTTCCAAACCTGGCTCTGTATTGCATTTACACAGAAGTAGTAGCTAACTAGGCAAAACATCAGGGTACTGATGGTGGTACAGTGAGTTATTTAAATTTATTTAAATCCTTAGCAAGGTTTACATTAATTTAAGCTTTCACATTCATTTAAAACCAGCTTCTTAAACTTATCTTGATAAGTTCACTGAAGATATTAAAAATTAGGTAGCCAATTTTAATAAGATATATATGAATGAGTCCAAGCTGTGCTTGTGTGTGCATTTTTGTGTGTGTACAGCTGCTTCTTTATAAGGCTTTTGGCTTAGTAGCACTTTCATATTTTAGTTTTAAGTATCTGGCACTGAAAGAAGAATCTGTGGCTTTCAAAGGTCGATCACTAGGTCAATTTAAAACTGTCTCATCAATAGATCTCAAACTTCAGTCGTTAAGACAGGGATGGCAGTTAGGTTGGAGGACCAGTTCTGAAATATTTCTTTGGGGAATTGATTCTTCCTTTTATCAGCAGGATGATGGACAATCTTGTATAGTGAAGTCTGGAGTTAGTGGAAAACTTACTGCATTGGTAAATAATGAATGGTCCATTGTGTCATGGCAGGGTGATCCGTATTACCTGGTTAAATGCTTTCAGTCCACCAAATTTGTGTTTTAATACTATAAAAGGCAAGCTAGTACGCTGGGGAGCACAACAGTACAAGCCATGCCAATATGATGGAAGACTGTCCTGTAGAACTGTGTGTTTAGAATGGATGTAAGGGTCAAATAATTGCTACAAGATGAACCACCAGTGCAAGCTGTGCCCAAAGGGTTGATAGGAAATGGTTCAATCTTCTTGATTGCTTCCTTGAGGAAGTCTTTTTGAAAGCCTTGCTTGCTTTTGTGACCATCTGAGAATGCACTTCTGGAAGGCTGATCTGTGTTTCATCACTGTGAGGCCACGAGCTCTTTGGTCAAGTCCTCTTTCACAGATCCCAGTTTGCAACACTGCACAAGTTCATTGTAAGAAGAATTTGATTCCAACACTGTTTGTCAGATACTAGGTTAATTATCAAATATTTATAGCTCAACTGGAAAAGCAGCAGAAAAGTCCTAAAGAGCAACGAGGTTCAAAAAGGACCTGTCTCCTCTGCCTGTGAAATCTGAGTCTGCTTTTTCCACTACTTTTTTTCACTAATGCCATTAAGAATGATGTGATGTCAACACAGGAAAATAAGCTGTGCCTTGACATGTTTGGCTACAGGTCATGTGTTCTTTTGGATGCCAGAAGTCCATGCATGTGAACCCTCTAAGAGTGAACCACAGTAAAATTGTCCACAGGGGCAAGTGTCCACCCATGTGAACCCAATTACATGACTAAGTTCTATCCTCTCTTACTGTACAAGAAGAGAATTAGATTGTGGTCTGTCAATAGAGTCATAAATGCACTTATACTTACAATCCAAAGAAACCCTGAAAAATTCCTTCTGTTTGTAATTTTCTTTCTAAAATTGCTTAGAGCTCCAGATGGCAAGAACTGCTAACCTACTTTTGTCAAGAAAACTACATTTCCTACTTAAAAAGGTAGAGTAAAATTGTATTACATTAGTAGGAGTAAATGTTCAAAAGCAAGAACATTGATCTGCATGCTCTGTAGTCTGCAGATCTGAGTCTGAGTTAGTCTCAGAAGTCTGAGTGAGTCTCTTTAGTCATCCTGGTGTGGATGAGAATGCAGATGTGTGTGTCCATGCATGGACACAGCGTCCAGTCACTCATGCAAGAATTTGCCTATCTGACTCTCCTTGCTGGCACTGAACATTTCCACTTGGGCTGTGGGAACCTCAGAATATAAATAAATTTTATGTCTCTCTGAACTGCCCTCAGTGAGCCGTTTCTGTCAACTGATCATCATTCTTGGATTTTGGACTTGATCCTCCACCCATTCCCTGGTGTGTTGTTTAAGGCTGGACTCTAAATGTTGCTTGGCATCAGAACATATTCCTCTGATGTGCTCACCTCAGGGACTGTCCCAAGAAAATACATTGCTGGAATGCTACGATCACGTTCCTCCTGTAACAGGCAGTCACAAATGAGGTGGGGCTCAGGCGGCCACTGCAAATTCTGCACGTGCAGGGGGGACCTGCCAGTTTGTTCAAGTGAAGGTTCAAATGCCAGAAAGCAATGGAGGTGGATGACACTGTCAAGCTGCCTCACAGATGTTTGGCTTTCTACACCACCTCCTCTATTCCCCTTTCACCACAGACCTCTGATCATCCCCTCTACTGAGGGACCCAAAGCAGTCCCTACAGCTGCACTTCTGAATGACCACAGGAATACATCAACTGCCTCCAATTTTGCAACTGATATTATAGAAATTATTCTGGCTTGAGATGAACTGGTGAGGGAATCCTTGCAGTTCTTGCACTAATTTCCATTGACCACTTAACTATCAAGCAGCAGTTCTCTTATTTCCAAAGACTGATTTCTTTCCCGTTAATAAAAGATTAAATATTGAAGCAATTAATATTAAAATGTCACTTCTGATAACTGCATATAAACCCTAGAGAGTCATTATGTTCTGCAGCATTAACATACTCAAAAATTCTGAAAGTTCTTGGTCCAAAACTCATTAAATGCAACCTCTGTGTTTCCTGGTGATACAGGAGGAGGTTATCACAGCTTCCTTCAGAGTATGTTGAGTGCAAGGCTCAAACATGCAGAGCTGTGGAATGTCCCAGAAATCCAGCTGCACATGGGTTTTCCTTCAGTTTAAGTGGTGATGTCTAAGTTATGCTGGCCTGAACCTTCCAGAGAAGTGCTGCATTACTGTGTGCCTTAAAGTGTTACAACCCATAATCATACACAGCACAGCCCAAGTGTTTAGAGTTTGTCCCACTGAACTCATTTGTGTAAAAAGTTTCAGATTGACAGGTCATTCAGTCCCTTTCCTTGCCCCTGAAAAGCTTGCCCTTTACCATCCCCATAATCCCTGTTTTGAAAGAAAAGTCCCCTACTAATAGATCTCTAGAGACTTCTGAAAAACAGTTGAACCAGTAGTTGAACAGTTGAACCAGTTGACCCAGTAGTTGTAGTTGTGTGTTTGCAGTTCCATGACTGCTGCAAACCTCTCAAGCTTAGGACTGTTGCTCATTATTTGTCTTTCTTCTGCATGGTCCATAGGGGTATTGTTCTGCTATGAATGTTCTGCTCTTTCACTCCAGTGCCTTGACTACAGCAGTGGAGCCCTGACTGGGGACCTCTGTGAAGACCTGTGTGTGGCACAGAAGCTGGTGTACAAACACTGCCTTTACTATGACAGAGGTAAGAAGGTCATCCAGGCTGATTGGAGAGGCCAGCCCATCATACTGAAATCCAAAAAGGAAAGCTTTTCAAGCTACCAGCACCTCAGCATGCTAGAGGAGGTGGAAACACAGGATATTCCTGAAACAGAGCTTCTGCTTATGGTAGCTTTGGAGGTCAAAAATACCCTGGGGCTAGAACTGTCTAACAATACCATGGGGCCCCTGTGGACAAGGAAGAAGGGACCACGTTGGAAAGCACAGGTGGCCAGCATGTGGTCCTTGCTCCAGCAGGAAGAATACATCTACTTCAGTTTGCTGCAGGACTTCAGCAAACATGTGCTACGAATTATTGGCTCTTGTGGACACTTTTATGCTGTGGAGTATCTCACAGCTGGACATGCCTGGCACAAAACTCTTTTTCCCTTGGAAAACGTGATGGGCCCCTCCCTTACTGGCCACAGGAGCAGGGTGAGAGCCATCATTGCCATTGCACTCAGCTTTCTGGACATGGTACAGCACTTTGATAATGATTTCTCTCACCGCCTTCACCTATGCGACATCAAACCAGAAAACTTCGCTATCAGGCACGACCTCACGGTAAGTTGGGCCTTTGGGGTGGTGTTCCAGGAACTTGAGGTCAAATTCTAGTCTGAAGGTGGTTGTGTAAAACTGACACTTCCCTCCTCGTACAGCTTTTGGCTAAGTTTTTGCAAAGCCAATGAATTTACAAGCATCAAGGGAGATTCTCTGCTGCTTTTCCTCTTTGTAATGTGTACAGACACATTTTTGGAGTGCTAAATCCTGCTGCTTATTTTGAAAACTCCTGCTCGCTTCTGTTTTGTTTCACTTCTTCAAAGGCACTGGTCCTAGGTCCCTTGGATGTGGTGAGGGATGCCTCCTGGAGACAAGGGGATTTCAAAAGCTCCAAATGAAGCTGTAATTTGAGTCATATTTCTGGTAGTGATGCTGAAATGAAAAAAACTGTATGAATTTGAAAGCTAAGGCTGAATTCATCATCTGACACAAGGGGCACTCCCCACATCCAAACACACATATTTGTGCCTTGGTGGTCAGCTTACCTGGTCTGGAAACTATGCAAGGGCAGCAACAGGAAGCTCCCTAATACTGTCACTCTTTGACTTCTCATGGTGCAGCTGTAACTCAGACCTCATAGCTATGTATATTTTCTAAGTAGTTGTGCAGCTCACATTCATTCTGTGGACAGAAATTCCTCTGTTTTTGGTTGGAATTTTGTCTACAGATTGGAGGCACCATGCAGTGAGTGTTTGAATTTAGGCCCCCAGTTTGCAGTGTCATCAGTGGAGTTTCTGCATTCTGAATGAATATAAAGCACTTTCAGGGACTTTATTTTTTAGTACTCACTGAGTGTTAATGTAACACTCGTATCTTCAGAGTACTAGACAAACAAAAACCTAAACATAGAGCCATTAGGAGCAATTAGAGGGTTTCCCCTTCACCCTTCCCTCCCCTCCCATTGTTGATTCAGGTGCAATACAGCAGCTGAGCAGGGAACGGGTGAGGAGCTGCAGCAAGAAACTGAAGCAAACTGTAGCACTGCTTAGGCAAAGCAGGAATTCCTCAAGGCAGGCTTTGCCCACCTTCCTCAGTTACTCAGGGCTGTGGCTGCCTGTGGCTGAGCACAGGCCAGAGCATCTGTTTCACAACCTACTTACAGGAACACAGATTCCATTTAGGGAAAGGGGATGAATACCGGATGTGTCTTCTCTTCTGAGTCCTTTTGGTGAGGTTTGCTTTGCCAGGATCTTCCAGTGACCAACCAGTTCCAGAATGGGAACACCGCAATGCAGCCTCTTTTTTGTCTCTTCTGTTTGTTTTAAGCAGCTTTTTCACTTGCTGGTTTCTTGTATGGGATAATAAAAAACCTCACAATTGTACCACTATTCCTCATTTGAGTAATGAAACTTCTAATGCCCAAAGAAATGTGCTTGGAATGCAATGGTTTTACTTTGAGGATTATTTTCATGTGGTGGGAATAAGCCTCCAGCCTTCACATGCTCTCCTGCAGCACAGAGAGATATAAGGTACAGAGTTAGAAGGAGGTTTGGGTGAATGCACAGTGCTCTGGGAGTGCTTCCTCTTTTACCAATAATTGAGAGAAAACTGGAAAGATCACAGCACATTAAACATGACTTTAAATCAGGTCATGAGCCAAGTTGGGTCCTTCCTGTATTTCCTTAGGTACTTTTTTCATCAGCTATGATCATAGCAAAGCTCACCAAAACATAGCTGTTTATAGGCAGAGTGTCAGCCAGATGTGTCTCCACAGGGTCTAGCTGGATGCTCAGACATTTTTGTAAAAGAATTTCAGTGAAGCCACTGAACCCTTTGGCAGCCACATATTTGGGAACCAGGGCTGCTTTTCCTAGTGGAGCACTGGATAAGATTGTCAAATGTGCTGGCAAACACCCCACCTGGGAGGTGTAACAGTGATGCTGGGACTGGGGAAATCCTACACTTCTCTCACTGTCTCTTCTCCAAAGAACTGAACAGCAAAACCACAGAAAGATTTAGTTTTCCAAAAACAAAAAAAAAAAACAAAACCCCAAAACAAAACAAATTTGCCTGTCCAAACATGTAAAATTCCTTAGGCTACATCAACATTATAGAGCTCTCCAAAATGCTTAAAAATACTTCTGTTTTTAAGATATGCCTCATCTCTGTAAGATTTTTCCCTATGGAAAAAGGAGTAGAACAAAATGAAGATTAGACTATGTTCTTTATTTTGCCTGTGGAAGGTTTATTTGGCCTTCTACCAAACCAGACATCTTTAGTTCCTGGGGTTGATCCAGTTGCTGTTCCAGTCACACTGTTCATCTTCTCCTGTTACTTGGGAGGTCGAATCTCAAAAATAAAACTATCATTTGAGCCCAAGTGCTTTGCCCAGGTCCCAGACCTTTTCCTGTATGAAAATGTGTGTCAGATGCTGAGAGGGAACATCCCTGATCCTGACTGTCAAGCGTGAAATGCAGCTGTGAACATTTGCTGGCTGCACATCCCTGATGTTGGAGTCAGGCTTCCTTCCCTGTGGTTACCCACAGCTTGGCTCACATCAGGCAGCTGCCATCCCTGTATTGGATTTCTTTCTCTCTTTCTTTCCCTCTTTATTGCTGTGATTTCTTTAAGTGAAGCATTCAGGGGTGGTGTGGCATTGGCAGAAACTGAGCCCACAGCCCTTCCAGAGAGGTCTCACCCCCAGCACGGGCAGCAGTTCTGCCAACACTTTGTGCTGCATCTGGGAGCCTCCTGCCAGGGGAGGAAAGGGATTGAACCCTTTCACTCAGGGCTTTTCTGCTGTGACCAGCTTCTGGCTGGACTCTGTTACAGGACGTATTTCTGCACTATAAGAACAAGAACTGTGCACAATAAATGTGTCAAAGCATAGCAAACAAGTCTGCACAAAGCCAGACCCAGCTTTCACCAAAGTCAGGAGTCTCCTCCTACAGCGGACCAGACTCGCTGGATGCAAGGACAGGTTTGCAGGAGCTGTATCAGGTGCAGCAATCCTTGCACATCCCACTGCTCCTCTCCACAGTGGCAAAGTCAGAGGTTTAGTCTAAATGCTGAGTTTTAAAGGACACTGTCTGGCCCATGGGTAATTGTGCACCATCATGTAATTGAGAAGTTGAGGTGCCATCTGTATCTGCTGCACCAGCAAGTAAATCCATCCTGAGATTGGATAGGTCCACTTTAAGGTGAATCAGTCCAATTGACCCCAGGGGTGCATGTTGTTCATAAATAATTTTTCCATTCCTGGTGTCATAAGCATTGGCTGTTTTTGTTTAAAAAGTGGTGTTTATAAGGTTAGTGTGGCTCAGTTAAGTGAAATGAAGCCTCTGTGATCCCAGTTCCCCGCCAGCAGATGCTCTCAGCACAGCATTTCCAAAGCCAGCAGCAAAAAATGCCTGCTCAGCCCTGTCCCAGAGGCTGTACCGTGCCAGATCTGATGGGATGTTTTGATTCACAGGTGGTGGCCATTGATGTGGATATGGCCTTTTTTGAACCCAAAATGAGAGACATCCTGGAACAGAAGTGCACAGGAGATGAAGATTGTAATTTCTTTGATTGCTTTTCAAAATGCAATCTGAAAATGAGAAAATGTGGAGCACAGAGAGCCAATAACAACTTGCAAGTGAGTAGACACAGCTGTTTTATGCATCCATTCCTTTTAAAATCCCACTGATTATAAAATGCACGGTATGTACAAAGAGACTCTGAGATGAAGATAGTCAGGTTTTAAACGTGTCCATGTAAGTGTCCTGTTCAGAAATCTCATCTTGGGGTACACAACCAGATCTTTATATTTTCTCTATATAGTGTTTATTTTTCATGGCTTTCTGTAGGTGTTAGCCCAGTGCCACAGACAGGAGAGCATAGTAAGCAGGGGCAGGGGATTAGCACTTCTGTCTCCACTGATGGTAAACTCACATTCTTGAGTTGCACTTCAAATGCTGTGTTCATTTCTGGGCCCTTCACTTCAAGAAAGATATTGAGGTGCTGGAGAATGTCCAGAGAAGGGCAATGGAGTGATGAAGGGTCTGGAGCACAAGTCTTGCAAGGAGTGACTGAGGGAGCTGAAGATGTTTAGGCTGGAAAAAAGGAGGCTCAGGGACATCTTATTGCTCTTGGTAACTACCTGAAAGGAGGATGCAGTGAGGTGCATCTTTTCTCCCAAGTAACAAGTAGCAGGACAAGACAAAATGACACCAAATTGCACCAGGGA
>WBNQ01065229.1:0-25166 GCA_013401375.1 Spizella passerina | reverse complement strand
AGCTGCAGCAGAGAAATAGATTGTAAGGGCCCAATCCTAAAGGGAATAGACTAAATATTGGCAATTGTTTTACAATGATCATTGTTCATCATGGAAACAAATGGATAATCTTTCTTTATCCAGTCCTGTGCTCCTCTAATCAATCTTTCCAATGCAGCAGTCAAGTTCAAGGTGCTTTGAGTGCTGTGGGTGCCTTAAAGGACTGTGAGCCTGGGCTTTTACTTTTCAATATCCTCATGACCCAGACTCATTTGTAATCTTTGGCCTTCTAATTTTTTTTAAATCTTTGCTAATCTGCTGTAAATTGTTGTCATATCCTGTGCAAGCACACATATTGCAAAAACAGAAGGTCCCACAATGAGTTCTCCCAAATCCTCCTGACTCCATTGATTTATTTCTCCCTGTGGTTCTGAAATTTCTGATGTTCTTAATGAGGTTCCCATATATAATATAATGGCATTAAGTTTTTTCTTTATAGCTGTAAAATGAATTAAATACAATGATGCAAGTGACCTTGTTTGATGAGAGGAGGATGCTAATTTTCTAAATCATTTCAGAGGTGGATAACTGATTTGCCATATTTCAGAAGAACATTTCGACCTGCTTTAGTTTTGTTAGAAATCTATAATTTCTACAGCTGCAGAAAATGTTCACCACCTATGACTCTGCAGACTGTCACTATGCAAGATTTCTGGTGTAAAATCCAATTTTTTGGGGTGTATCCCTTCTCATTATGAAGGCTCTTCAGATGTTGTCACAGGTTGTAACATTTCAGTTTCTTTTCGTTTTTTAATCCAATCATGGAAGGTGTGAATTGCAGACATGCTTTTAATATTGCTTCTTCAGATAAAAAAAAAAAAAGAGCACCTTTTAGATTTAATAGATTTTCATTGATTTTTTGTACTTTTCCCATACAGCCATTAGCACAGCACCTTGGCAGAATGTGATAATGTTTTAGCATCAGATAAGACTCTGACTGTGGTTATTTATCAGACATTTATGTGCTCTCAAATCGTTCTGCAACCTTTGAGAAATCCAAAAAGTAGGTGATAATTAAAAGCTTATTTTAAAACACATCTAAAAATAATATAATGTTTTATACTTTTGTTTTTAGGACTTGCTTTGTATAGCTTCACATTCATACCTGTTCAGTTAAAAACTTAAACATGTCTTCAAACAATGAATTAGGTTTAATTATGAAGAAAAGGTGCTATTGATAATTTAGTAATCATGGGCATGTTTATACTTTCCTTTGTATTTCACATTTCCAGGGAATTTTTGCCTTCTTCTCTATGGAATTGTAGAAGAACTTATTATTTCATGTTCTTTTCAAGCCTATATAAACTTCATACCTTCATAATTCTTTCCTGAAAATATATTTTTATTTACCAGCTTTTTTCCCTCTGTGTTTAGATTATCAGAACACATCATACCATTGAATTGGAACTTCGCTCAGTAGGATTTTTCTTAAAAATGGATTTATTGGTATCTAATTATTTAAGTTTTGAGCCCTGGTCATCTTGGTATCTTCAAAGTTTGAAGTGAGTGGAGTTTCAGTGAATTCTTTCATGAAATATATTCTTTATCAAACAAAGAGCCTCACTTTGGATTTGAGCTTGGCTTCACAGATTTCTGAGCTCTACAACCAGCCCTAGAATGTCTTTGTGAGGCCAGCAAATATATCTATTTGATATATTTCTGTTCCAAGTGTGGTGGAAAACCATCTTTTTTCAAAACTCTGCTTGGATTGTGCCCATTACCCAAGGAAGCTCTTTAAGGACTGTTTATTTTATGAATATTTGCCACAATTTTACTCTTCTGCATCAGATGACGGCTATTTGTGTAGAATTTACCGTTTTTTCTTTTATTTAAGGTGTTACAATGTATTTAATTGGAAATGCCTTTTGAAACTAGCAGGACAGTGCTAGTTGAAACTCTTGTATAGTGCTTAATTCCTTTTAAAGTGTGTTTATTGTAAATTGAATATTGAACAAAATGAATACGAGATCTTGCTAACTGAGATGAGTTAATGCACTACGCACAGACTGAAATACAGATAATTCCATTTGAGCATCACAGAAAGCTGTTTTACTGTGGCAGCAGTGAAAATTAAATGTGACTGTAGCTGCTTCTCCCACAAGAAGAGAAGTCGTAGCTTCTTCTGGATGTGGTGATCAGCCAGAGCCAAGCGTGGGTAAAACCCTACCTTGTCTTTCCACCTTTTCATCATAATCCTTGAGGTTTATCCTTAAATCCCCTCAAATGGGGCTACTTCCAAGTTTCTGGAGCAAAAAAATATATCTGGAGATGCCTCAGTGGGAGGTGTAGCATCTCTTAATGCTGACCAAGACCCTCGGTGTGGTCGCTGATTTTGTAGCGAGCGCCTCAGGGCCAGCAGTGCCTGCACCTGGGCATGGCCTTGGGGGTCAGGGGTGCACCTGGAGGGGCTTTCCATGGGCCCTTCCATTCCTCCCACCAACGCCACAAATGTGTGGAGCAAATGCACTCTTTAAAGCTCCTCTTGAGACACTGTTGTGAGAGGGAGTCTCTGAGATGGGTTTGGAGCTGCTGCTGGTGCCCCTGGGGGTCTGTCACAGGCTGGTTGACATCTGTGAACAACAAAGGAAAAGGCTGCACCAGGAGACAAACCAAGACATTGGTTTGGGCCTTGGACCTTTCTGAAGTCATCCCTCAAAACTGTTCATTTCAGCCACTCGCTGCAGTAAAAAGGATCAGATGTTCCCTGCCCTCAGTTTTGTGTGACCTCAGTACCTGCTTGTAAGTCATAAATTAAATAATTTTGGAGTAAGAAGTTCTTCTTCCAACATAACTTAATTTTGAATGAAATTGACATAAATCTCATTTAGTGAGACTTAGCTGGGACAGATGCAAGCACTGTAGATGGCTGTAAGTGCACTCTCTTCCCTTAAATTCTGGGAAGGTTTTAACAGTTCAGCTTGCTCCATTTCTTAAAAAGAACTTTATCCTAGGGGTTTATTTCCCTCTTTGCTACCAGGCAGTAAAAAGAGTCCAGCTGTACTTATTTTATATTTACTGCACCTCTCTCCTCCGGTGTAAGCTAGCAATACTGTAATTACAGGGCTTTTGTTTTTCTCCCTGCTGAATAAAATTAATCATTTCTGTTAGTGATACAGGTATTTTTTCTGTGGTATCTGTGATCCCCGGGATTTCTTTGTAAGAGAAGCAAGTGATGTCCCACCCTTAATGTTTCCTTTCCTGCTGCTGAGGGAAGAGGAAGGAGTTGACAGTTTACACACAAGGTCTCCTCAGTCCCCGGAGAAGTTATATCCTGCTTGGTCTGGAGTTTTTTTGCCCCTCCAAGTACAGAATGCTGATTTCTATTAAGATACTCCTCATTGTTATTACAACACCAAAGAAACTTATTTATTTAAGTATATAATGGATGTGCAAGATTGTAGGAAGCTGTTAGGAACCATTAAATAACAAGGTGACTTTTCAGGGAAGCTTCATTTACTCTTTTTGAAAATCTTTATCAAGAAAGGCTTTAGTTTTACTTTTAAGATAGTTCCCCCCCTCCCTTTCCTTATTGAGTTAATTATTTAAATTTAGGATAGCCATTACTATGAAGCTGAAAGTTGGTATGGTTCCAGTGGCTCGAAGTGTTGGATTTAGCTTCAAAACAGCCCTGTGCAATGCCTTTATTACCTGTAAATATTAAAATTTCTGTTTCAGTGGTGTTATTTGAAGTCGTAACTGCAGCAGTGAAGCACAATGACTCAGTTTGTCAGAACGGAGATGTCTTGCTTCTGGAAATTCAGTTCAGAAGGTTTTTGCTGTATCATGTGGCTCTGAACTGGGGACTTAGTGCTACACAAATGCTGTGCTTCTGCCTCATAAATGAGTCAAAGTGGTGCAGAACAGGTGGGTTTCTCTCCCTGAGGAAAAGTATGAGGACAAAATGAACCTATTTTAAACAAGGGTTAAAATATTTTCTGAGCTCTGATGAAGTCATTGTTCAGTGTTTTCTCTCTTCTGAAGCAAAAACGGTGCACTCAGAAATTCCGAACTCTGAAACTGCCAGCTCTGGAGTTCAGAATATACAATGGGAATGAAAAATTTCTATCTTTAGGCTTGGTGTGGGAGGCATTCTTTGAATATTCGTATCTTAATTTCAAAGACGTTGAATACCATCAAGATAAACAGATTTCTGTGCCCAGCACTTTGGGGATCTCCAGGTGAAAGGAAGCTTCCTCTTCATATGGATATTAAGTGACAGTGTTAGTATGATAGACCAAAAATGAAAAACCTTACTAAATTACAAATGGATATGAAGCAGTTATGATTTTTCTTTTTCTGTAAAGCCTACTGGAGCAATTCTCTGAACAAAAAGCATAACGGCGTGTGAAATGAATGATAATATAAGGGTGTGAGAGTAATTATTGCTTCATTATTTGGAAGTCCTTTCTTTCCATGGAGGGAACAAACCCCTAGAATAAAGTTTTCTTGTTGTCTTTGTCCTCACCTTTTAGAATACTTACATTTTATCTGTATCTAAGGATGCCGTGTGTGTGTTTTGGGCTGGGGCTGGCAGGCTCAGAGCATCACCTGCAGGCTAGATAAAGGGCTGTACCCCGATGGATGCTGAAGTTTAAAAATTCCTGCACTACTTAAAAACTCTTTTTTATCTTGGAATGATCTTTAGTCCCTTTTGCAGTGTTTGCAACATGTTATCAGGAAAAAGTCTCCCAAATAAATAAAACCAAAGCAGAGAAATGGAATGGTTTAGTGCCTTCATTTCTAAATGTAATGTTCATTGCCTTCTAAATGAAGGAAAAGGTGGTTGTTGAGTAGTAGGGCAACAATTTGGGAGGTTGTGTGAAGGTTAGATTTTGTTCTTGCTTAGCTGCAACTGATAAGAAAAACTGTGGGTAAACGTTCTGTGAGTTTGCAGTTTGGCCTGGTCTTGGGACACTGTGCTGGTATCAGGAGCCACAGCTGCAGAGGGGCTGTGCTGGGAGAAGCTGGGAACTGTTGAGTGTTTGGCAGGTGATTAACGACAGGCTCTGTGAGGAGTGTGAAAAAACACGCTCAAAATGATGCATTTGTGCTCAAATTTAGAGCATGTAACATTTTCAATGTGGCAAACAATTCAAAAAATCATAATCTTTTCTTTTTAGGGGGAATTTTGGTTCATTTAGCATTAATTCCTTGCAGAGTTATCCTGCTTTTCTGTGGAATTAACACAAGCTGAAATTTAACCTTTCACTAACATTTAGTTTCAGGGAGGAAGAGATGAGGAAGGTTTTGTGCACGTGTGTAATTTTTATTTTGCTGTGAGTGATGTATTGTTTTTGTCCAAGAGTTGTGTTGTGCCGGTCTCCAGCTTAGGTAGGGTCCCCATGACAAAACCTGGCTGGTAGTGCTGGCCTCTGCCCAGCTCATCCTCCTGCTTCCTGGAGAAATCCTCTTCAATAATTTAAACTTGTTTTGTTGTTCACAACACTCCCTAGGTATGTTCAGAACCATGGCCAAAGGCTGCTAGTTCTGGCTGGAAATAATAGCTGTGCTTCTTAAATGGGTAAACAAATTTAAAAGAAATATTTTGGGTTCTTTTATTTTCTTTTTTTTCTCCCCATCTTTTTGCCTTTTAGGTGTTGTTTATGGGCATAGGTAACACAGTGTTCATCTGCAGTGAGGAGCAAAGGAATTTAATCCACATGGGTTAAATCACACATTCCTGTTGCTTCTAAACATGGTTTTGTGTGGCTTCTCTTTAGAAAACAGGATGCTGTAATTAAATCCTGAGGCTCCACATGCCCTCTGTCGTGGTGGCTGCTTGATGCATCTCGATTTCCTCGAAGCACAAAAATCCAAGTGTCTCAGCTCCTGGTGGAAAGGCAACATCCAGTGTCAGACACACTCTCAAGTGTCTCAGTGTGATAAGGAAATGGTCATTTTTTAGCACAGAAGCACAATAAAACATCTGATGTATTGTAACACTAGGAGGAGGATGTGTAAAGGTAAAATTATATCAGTTACACTTTTAGTTATTTTGTTTTCTACACTGTTAGGTCTTGTCTGAAATTAAAACTCTCTTATAGGCACATAAAATAATTCTATTATAGTTCTAGTAATATACTAATAGTATATTACTAGAATATATAATTCTATTATAGTTCTATATAATAATTCTATTATAGTTCTAGTTCTACTAATAATTCTAGTATAGCCATAGTTTTGATACAGAAGATGTCACAGAGGACAGAAGCTGGAGAAACTGTGGCAGGAAATCCTTCTGTTCTCATTACTTTTATCTTTTTGTGTCTGTGGCAGAGACAGGGTACCAGGTGGGACACTTTTATTCCCCATTCATTTGTGCCAGTAAAACTCAAAAATGTGGTTTGTTTTTCCAGGCTCCCATTAAGTCTTAGCAGCTAAAGTAAATGAAAAGAGGTAAAAAGTAGTGGTGGATCGAGGAATTGGGAGGAGCCTAAAGAAGGCAAGAAAACAAGATATTTGTTAGCCAGGAAAGGAAAGGGAGTAAGAACAGGATAAGCCAAAGCAAAAAAGTAGATTTTCCAAGGGCTGCAGCAGTCACTGTTGGTCATGCTGGGGTGGTCAAAAAAGCTCATGGTGAATAGCTCTAAACTCAGTTATTTTGTTTGTCTGGTGCTCCTTTGCTGGAAAGGTTTGCTCCTGTGAAGATTGAAAACAGGTGCAAAACTTCCCTCCTCTGTATTTTTGTTTTTAATTTCAGATGGTCCTCACTTACCTTTTTGCAGAGTTGCAAAAGAGTTAAATCACTTACTGTAACTTGATTTTAAAAAAACAAAACAACATGCCAAGAATTAATTGAGGTAACTACAGTCCAAAGTACCTAATACAGATGAACTATGTTGAAAATGTAATGTCACAAGTCTTAATATTGACCCAAAAGTATTTACATCCTGATCACTGAAGAAGCTGCTGCGTCTTTAAAATAGTGCTGAATGTTAATAACACAGCAGGGCCAGTCCCTAAGCTTCCATGAATCTGGCATTGGGTATTTTGTTTATTTTTTGGCCTCTGGTTATTTCCCGGGTTGGGAAATCCTTCAGCCTAAAGAACTCCCAAAACAAACCGAACAATAAAGGCCCAGATTTGGGGTTTTATGAAACAGCCTCTTAAATTCAGAACAATAAAGCAAAATGAGGAGAGTAAGCGCATGGAAAACGCTCCTTACAAGGAGCTGTTTTATCTGCTGGCATGTTCTCCCAGAGGAAGTGATGAAATCGTGGCTGATTTTGGGTGGTTTGAGCGCAGGATGGACGAGGCACAGGCAGTGAGGTGGTGCCGCAGGGCAGCTGACCTGGTATTCCTGGTCCATCCAGAGATGGAATTCAGCTTTAATCCCGGAGCTGTTCAGCCCCTGGTTGTTCACGTAGGGCTGTTCTTTATATTAATGTGCTTCTCCTTTATTCAGGAAGTGTCTAATGGCGTTGGGGGGAGGGGAAACTCATTAGCTTCCTTCCTGAGTAATATAATTTTTATTTCCTGTTGTAGCAGCAGCCTCAGCCAAAAGCAACAGCCTAAAAAGTGCATGGGGGAGGGTTGCCTGTGCAAAACATTCCCATCTCTGGAGTGAAATGCTGGTTACAAGGATTCTGAGACCCGTGGGCAGTTTTAAGATGCCCTCTTCAGTCAGATTCTGAACTTTCGGCCCTTTCTTCTTTAATTGTGGGGATGGAGGTGACTCAAATTACCTTCCCCATGCTCCCATTCTCCTGAGACCCCCAAAGGTCACCCCAAAAGCCTTCTCCCAGCTGCAGGTGGGACCTGTTGGGCCTGGCCAGGTTTGGGGTTTTGGGGGTGCCCCAAGTCTCCCTGCAGGTACCACACATATTTCTCTTCATCTCCCAACCGTGGTACAGCTAAAATTTGAAAACACCAAGCAGCCTTTCCTTGCCTCCTGTAATTTTGCCTTGTAATTTTGCCTTTGCTGCCTACTGTATTGCAGCAAAAACTCTTTCTATTTTATTTTAAAACCTTGTTTCCTGCTTCAAAATAACACTCAAAACTTGAGTGCTTGAGGAGCACCACAGTAATGGGCACTGGTAGAGTTGAGGGTTGTTTGGGATGAGAAGAATTTAACAATTGCATTGAGAAAAGTAATAAGACACTGTTTGGTTTTTGATGTTTTTTTACAGTGCTTTATCAAGTGTGCCTTTGTCATGCTAAAAATGCACACACTGTCCTGAGGATAAAGAAGGATTTAAAAAATAATTGAAAAACCTGTACAAGTCCATTCCTGTGGCTGATAACAGTTTGTGATAGTGTTACCTTAGCCTGAGAAGTAAAAAATTCTTTCCACCCTTCATGTTGTGTATATTTAAACTCAGGTATTTGTCACCTTTTCACACATTGTACAGTGTTTTCGGGTGGTTTTCAGTCTGAAAATTACAAGTTGTTTCATGCAGTCTGCTCTAGCTAGGCTTTCACCAATCTGGAGTAGTTGTGCTAAATGTGAATTTTGCCGTGTGTACAATTGCACAAAGTGTGCTGCAAACACAAGTTCCTACAGGAATAGCAACAAACTGGGGCCACTAAGGGAAAAAATAACCCCTTGACTGTCCTTCTTCTATACAAACTTTGCAGCTTTCTCTTGGATTTTCAGGCTGGAGTGGTAACATTTTAATTATGCAGCAGATGAAATAGACCTGGGTAGGAATGAAATACTCCTGACATTTTGAAGAGGTACCAAGTTGAGTGCATAGAAAGTAAGAACAGCCTCTGATGTGTGTGATCTTGATTCGGAAAATATCCGTGCAAATGGTAATCACAAGGAATGACAAAAAAGGGTGCTCTCTGGAAAACAGATCCTGGAAAGTCCCTTCCATGGAGTGGTACTTGTAGGGAAAATCAAAAGTGTTTTCTGTTCATTTCACATGAAGCTGGAGGCACAAGGGACATCAAGCATACAGGTGAGCAGCTCTAAGTTAATTGCAGGAGAGAAACTTCACCATCCCAGGAATCTGCAGTGCCTTTCATCAGCACTTGTTCTGTGCAGGCTATTAGGGTAGATGAGGCAGTTAAATGAAGTACTACAATTATCCACTGTTACCTGACACTTAAGTTTTGTCAGCTTTTGTAGGAAGCATTAATATCCCTCCCCTGGGACCCTCTGCCTGCAGAAACCTGCTTATTTTTGTGTGATGGGCTGCAGTCCCCAGAGAGTGAAAAGGCTGGAGTTGTTTTGAGGGATAGGAGGGCTTAGAAATGGAAGTGAAGAGGAAATGGTGGAATGGGGGAGCTTCAGAGTTCTGTGCCTTGGCTGCCATTTAGAGCAATCCCAATAAAAACCACATTTTCCTCCTCCTGGAAAATGCCTCTGTCGTAGTTTAGTATGGGGACAATGCTTCAAATTGACTTCAGTTCTCATTTTCTCTTGTTTCCAGCCTGTACATTACATAGTTCTCATTCTGCTATGTTTTAACCTGGAGCTTAAATTTAATTCCAAAGACATTGTGGGCCGGGGGCTGTTCCGGTGGCACATGGGTGACTGCTGCTCTCCTGTAGATAATTCTTTTAAATAACAGAGCTAAACTGGATATATCTATCCTTTTCCTTCTGTAAGCCTCTGTGTGTTAGCTGAGGAGGAAGCCAGTTTTTTCTATATAGTGAAATATGGATTATTGCAACCACTAAGTGCTCACATTAATCTCTGGTGTTTTAGGCCATCTTGGACACAGTGCTGAGGTGAAGGTGACCCTGACAGGTCTGCACTCACAGACTCAGTCAGAGACCCTGGGAAAACAGGCTTGCTGTTGTTTTGGATCAGTGTAATGTGACCTGATTTATTTATATAAACAAGGGGGTTTATACCTGCTTTGCTTTTAACAGTTCCTTCACAGCAAAATCTGCATTTTTAGTGAAGATACATATACACATAATTCTCATTTAAACCCGGTCTGTTTCTATATGCAATCTGTGCATGTATAAAACTGTTTATGAACGCAATTTTTCATACCATATTCCTAGGTTTAGCTGATCTCTTTTTTCTTTTTTTTTTTTTTAAATGAAGTGCAATGAAGAATTACATGGTGAAGCAGAAGTTTCAGCAATCATTCTTGCATCAGCTGAATTTTGAATCTCGTTCCTTGTATAACATAATGTATTTAAAAATACACTGTCAGTTGCTGTTTTCTGTGTGGGTGACCCAGTAGTCCATGGATCAGCCAGGTGGAAAAGCTGTGCATGGATCACCATCCCTTCAGTGTCTGTGTGGGTACCACCTAAAAATCAGAATAATAATAAAGTAACCAGAAGAATAAGATTTTTAAAGGTGTGCTTAAGAGCTGTAGGAAGTAGTTAACCCTGAAAGATTCAAGCTCTCATTATCACTGCTATGGATTTTCACACCACGGGGTGTAAAATAATTGGTTCCCTGAGGAGGAGCCACCTGAGACAGGTTCACCTGCTCTGCTGTGTGACTTGGGCACCAGTGAGTTTGGTCGTGTTTGGAGCCAGGGTTTTTCCTGGCAGGGCTGTTTCTCCTTGCCCCAACCCTCACCAGCCCTGGGCTGTGTGCTGGGCACTCACAGGCTTGGTTTTCTTGGATCAAATTCCAAAAGAAAGGGAATTATGGTCATTGTGGGTTTTTTTTTTTTTTTGGTTGGTTGGTTTTTGGTTTGTGTTTTTTTTTCTTTTTTCCCAAAAGCACATCCAAAAACCACGTCCTTGGAGCCCTGCTCTGCCTCTGCTGTTTGTGGAGGATGGATGGATGGATGGATGGATGGATGGATGGATGGATGGATGGATGGATGGAAATTCCTTGAATTTTGGTACTCCCTAATGTGGGCTGGGGGGCTTTTGTTGCTCATTGACTCCTCCCTATAACTCCTTTATAGCAAATAATCACCAGCAGGAAAATGTGAGGTCTTCATAAGCACAGTGCCTAATTCTGGTTTAGCACTTAGAGGTGTTAACTCTCTGCTCAACAAGTTACATTTATCCAAAGATAGATATTCAGCTAACATGAGAAAAATGAGATACTGTAGAGGCTAGCTTTCCATGAGTTTTAAATTTGTCCTATTTTTCTTCAAATGAACATATACTTCTTAGGGAATTAAGTATTTATTCATCAGCACCTGCACACACAAGGAATACCACTGGTTTTAAAGCAATGAATTTCAGGCTGGAGACTCTAAAGTGTGCATTGTGTTATGTGTTATGTACCACTAATTCCATTGATAATGGAGCTAATGTTCAAATAAAACCCCCAAATGGATGCTTCAGTAAGATTTGTTTATGAAAATAGGCTGTCAGAATTACAGTGTTGTGAAGTCACATGTTTTCACATTTTAGGACATAATTTATGGAGCACACTCTTGGAAAGCGGAGATGTATCCATGGTTGGTATCTTAGTAAATGGATATTAAAGAGGAATTTCATGAGATGAAGGTCCAGACAAGAACATGCAAATGAGCAATTATTTTTCAGGCTCTGGAGAAGCAGAAAAACATTTTCATCATGAAGTAAATTCTGCAGTTCAGGTCCCTCTGAAATAAAATTTATCCTTTTGTGCATATGACTTTTCCAGTCAGCTACATATGGAGACAAAAATCCATTTTGAATTGTGAGGGAATTACTGAGGGGGTTTTGGTGTATTTTCCTTTCTGAAGTTGTTCATGTATTGCCAGCATTGCTGAATCACTCCCAGGTGACCTGAGGATAACCCCAAACCAGGCTACTTTGCATTTCATAATCAAATTTTAGTCTTTCAGCTCACAGCATATTTGTTCATTTGTTTCATAACTTGGAAAGGACAGAGAGATACAGAAAAACTTTCATCTTAATAATCACTATATTCCTAAAATGGAAAAGCACTTGACTCGTGTGGAGTGCTGGGCCATAAGAACTGGGATACAATACTCTGGCAATCTTAAAATCTTTGGAAAATAAAGTGGGTTTAACAATTAGATTAATTAAATGATTAAAAGACACTGTGCCAACCACTTAATTGCTAGGGGAAGTCGGGGTATGAGATAGTCTTGTCATACTAGTCCAATTAGCACAATTGTACCAACCATGAATTATCTGTAGAGCATGGAAAAAAATGGAAGAGTGTGTTGGGGAAGAAGGAGGGAAGGACGAGCAGCAATCATCCTCTGTGCGCAGCGCGGCGTGTCTCGAGCACGGGGAATATCTGGAATTTAAAAACCCAGCTGGAGACAGAACGCGTGGGGGCCGAGGCGTTGCCTGTGTGAGCAGGAGCATGTTCCTGGGGCAGGCAGGGCTCAGACCCTGGTGTGCAGTGGCCCTCGCTGTGATCCTGGGGGGAAGCAGGAGCAGAGCAGCGCGGGGAGCGTGCGGGGGATTCTGCGGCTGCCGAGCAAAGCTGCCTCGGTCTCCAGGGAGTCTGGAGGAGGGGTGTAAGTGTCACTTCTGGAAAAGAAGTCATTTTGTTGAAATATCACTGCAACTCGGCTCCAGGCTTCAACAGCAGCAGCGTTTTGTGTCCTCAAGTGGCTTTTGTTGTTGGCAGCCCGGTGGTTCCTGCTGGGGCTGGCGGTGCTGCTGCAGCTCGGGAGGGTCCTGGGCTGGGACCCTCACCCTGCACACAGACACACCTGGCTGGGCAGCACAGGCCTGGGAATCCACCTCAAAGGAGTGCCCTCACCCTCACAGAAAGCAGGCTGAAAGCATTGCTTGAAGTATCATTTCTGAATCTTCATGAAGAACTTCACTGGGTGGGCTGCCCGGGGAGGTGTGGAGTCACCAGCCCTGGATGTGGCCCTCGGTGCCATGGTTTAGGTGATGAGGAGCTGTTGGGTCACAGCTGGGACTTGATGGTCCCAAAGGTCTTTGCCAAGCTGGCTCATTCTCTGATTCTGTGATTCTCCACCTGGGGAAAGCTGAGTATTCTGCCTTTCAGTACAGGTCTATTTTGGAAAAGAAATAACCCAGAAGAATGGGCAGAAATTCAAAAGAATGTCATAGGTTTTTTTTTCCATATCTACAACACAAATTACTCTTGCACCTTTTTGTCAGTGAACAGTCCACTGATACCTATACGTAGTATGGATTTTATTAACTTCTGGGCAATAATAAAGGTTTCGTTTAAATATCTTTTCTTTATAACCATAATTTTGAGAAAACCTTGTCTGGAAGTTATGTTCTAAATAATCCAAGAAGCAGCAGCTGAGAGACAGGATGAAAATGCTGGTTTTTAACAGGAATTTGAAGTCCTTTTATTCACTGATAACAAAGCTTTGCTCAAAATTAATTTATATTCCAACCCAGTAGCCAGTTTTTAGCACTGTAATGAAATTTTTCTGTCTCAGCTAAGCAGGATGAAATCCCCAGACTGGGCACTGGGATACAAACTGTGATCCCACTTCAGATATTTGCTGGAGTGAGGTGGTTTTGGGGCTAGAATTATTTCATGAAGAAGAAGGATGGGTGAAGTCTCAGAGGACACCTTCATCATCATCATCATCATTATTATCAACAGATCTGCTCTTCCCTAAATGACCACATTTGCTGCTGCAACCCTTTTTGTGTTTCCAAGAAAAGGAATAAATGTGGGGTTTTTTTCATCTGCATTGATGGCATCATTATTTTTATTATTCTTTGTTATTTATAAATAAGATGGAATGAAGAGAAATAAAATAGCAGAATCCAGATGAAACCATAGGGAGCTGGGATTGGAGGAAAACTGAGAAGTTGTAAGGAATGACCTTCCACAGTTACAGTTCTCAGACTTGTGCAGTCATGTGAATGCCTTCCTGTTACACAACAGGAATTAAGCAGTTCAGACAAATATACATCAGTGAGGCTACGCCAGGGTTTAATTAGGTCTCATGATCCAGATCTTTTGAATTACCTGCCTCTTTCAGTGTGATGAATCCACCTTTTTTGGGCATGACCTTCCAATCTGTGTTGAGTAAACTAAGGCTGCTCAGTCTGGGGGTTTTGGCTTCTTGGTGTGCAACCACATGTTCAGAGGCTTTGTAAAAGGCACAGAGACTTATTTAAAGTATTTGAAATTTTATTTATTTTGTTGTTCAGAGTGATGAGTAATTTTATGTTCCATCTTGGAGAAAACAAGGAGGTTGCTAGTGGTTAGTCAGTGTAGTTCCTTTAATATTTCTTTATTTTGTGATGGGTGCAAATAGGGAAGGTCTGTTACAGGAACCAGCTGGTATCTTAGAAAGACTTGGTAAATTACAAATTGAAGTGTTTACCAAAGGAAATTCAGTATTTTTATATGGTACTGGCTGCAGTATGCCTGGCACTTCAAAGCTATCAATGACCAGAAATTAAACGTGGTAAATATGACTGGAAATAGTAATCATCCATCATTTGTCTTTCCAGAAAAAAACCCCAAAGACAACCTACAACTACGTTTAAATTCCTTACTTCCCATAGTTCTCTTAAGTTAATGAACTGGATATTTATCCCCTGCCCCCAGAAAAGAAAAGGAGAAAAGGAAAAAAAGCCAAACCCAGCAATTGTTTAAAGTTTTGACATTTTGTGTTTTTCCTTCTGACTGTGCTGCTCTCACCAGCATTTCAAACGTGGTTGTGGTTTCCTGCATTGTCCTTCACATTCCTCATTCACCGTTCAAGTTGTTTCATTAACCCAATACCAGCGTATATAAAATATCCTGAGAAATGTTGATCCTTTCTGCTCTAGTTCAGCTGATTGTGTCTGTACCATCCATGGCAGAATATCTTTGTCTGGAGATGCCATGCTTTGGTTGCTTGCATGAATATATGAAAATATTGTGTTCCTAAATGATAAGAGTAGATTTAGGGCTGACATGGAGGAGGGAGAGGGGATGAGGGAATTGGGTGTCTAACACTTTTATTTGTAGGGTCCAGCTCCTCCCCTCCATCATCCAGTAGGTTACATCATTTCCCATCAGTGAGACTTCTTAAAAACAAACTCTCCCCTGAGTGGACAAATTTAGTAACGTGGTAAACTTTAGATTGAAATAAGGAAGTTTTAGTGTAAGCAAAATGCCTGAAATTGAATGTCTTGGTGAAGGAAAGAGCAGGGTGAGGATTTTTATAAAGTCAAGTAATTTCTTTGTACCATGTTTTGGTTTCAAGTGAAATTCTTTGTAAGCTTTCCTCATCAGCCACTTCTTGGGATGGCCTCAAAAACTGAGCATTGAAGGTTTATTTCTGGATTTTTGTACTTCAGATACTATACTAGTGGAATAGCTAAATGATTTTACTTTACATTTTATTTACTTTGGGATTTCTTTATTATAAAATCCATCCTAAACCATAGCTAGTTTTATTAGTTACTATAATAATCTATTTTTGCGTTGCCAGGAGTAGCTTGGGTAGAGAAGGAATGACCATAATAACTTTCAGTCAAGTACATAGATTTAATTAATAATTGTAAATTATTATAAATTCATTAGTATAAATTCATTATTTTAGCTACAAAAGCAAATACAGATTTCCATTTTTAAGGAGGTAAGCTACTGTTCAAGGTGTTTATACCATCTAAATTTTCCGATTTCATCTTTTTATGAAAAGCAGGGAAAGCAATTTGCAAATATTTAAAATGTCAAACTAATGGAAGTATAAATGATGAACAGCTTGTAAGGCATGCAAAAGGAGGCCATGGTTTGCTATGGGACTGTGGAAAAAGAATGAATAATTCATCAGGATGGAATAAATAAGAATATTTCCATGCAGCAGTTGCAGGTTTGTTTATTGATCTACCTGGTAGAAGTTCTTAAAAGATTCATTATTTAGCACAAGCTAGGAGATGTAATATACCCAAAACACAGAAAATACTTTATTTCTGGCTTTGGGACTTCATTGCCCATCAGGGAAGAAAATCCCAAACAAACATGAAAAAGCCAGTGCATTGCATAATGAAGGGTAGAAATGGAGGTTTCTGTGACACCTGAGAGTGCAACTGCAGAATTCTTGGGGTTATGGCACTGCAGCTCTGCCCTGCTGCTGTGGCCACGCAGACTCTGAGCCCTCCCTCCCTCCCTCCCTCCTCTCACAGGGGCAGGGCAGGGGCTTGGCACAGGTGCTCTGACCTGGGAGGGCCACCAGGCACTGAAAATCCGCTAAATCCACTAAAAACCCACTAAAAATCAAACCCAGCACATGGAGTCCCTCCCTGCCAGTTCCTGGTGATTCACCAGGAACGGGGCTGGGTTCCTCTGGTGTCAGTGCCAGGGGAGATGCAGAAACAGGGGAAAAACCCCACCTCTCTGAGACAATTATGAAAATGTTATTTTTAGGTGTATTTCTTACAAAGCCTTTTTAGCCAGCAAATGGCTAACAGTTATAACTTCAATCCTTTTCTGCCTTTGTTCTGGAATAGTCATTATTTCTCCCTTTCCCTCTATATTTTAAACTAAATTTTCTGGGGGTTTTTAAAGAATACTTTTCAAAGTGGGAAAGAGCATGAACTCTCAGCAGCATGGTGCTGCATCCCTGTGGGAGCTCTTCATCCCAAGGGACTGTTCCCTCCCCTGTCACCCCTGGGACCTGGCAGGGGAGCATCCCATGGCCAGTGGCAGCTGCCATGCCCAGTGAGGGCACTGGGGGATGATGGTGCTGCAGTAAAGCCCAGCAGTGCCCCTTTAATGGGCTGCTCCTCCTTGGTCAGCCACTGCAGCTCAGGCTCTTTGGGGCATTTGGAGATGCTCAGGCTTTTAACATCATTGATTTTCTCCATCAGTGGTGCTGCTGTTGTCATCCTTCATCCAGAAAACCTGTACCTGTATTAGTGCATCCAACACGTTCCACTCAGACTGTGCCTCTCATGGGTTTATTGCACGTTGATGCTTAAAAGAGATCATATTTCCTTTAAAAAACCCCAAACAGCAACAAACCAACAGCTTTTTTTCCTGTTTTCCTTTGGAAATGGAAATGATACAAAAATAATTATTTGACATGAGTGGCAGTGGCTGGCAGAGCACCACATTTTTTGGCCACAGCTTCTCTGGCTGCTTTGTGGTGGCCTCTCCCTGCATGATTTGTGGTTATAATTCCAAAGGATTTGCTGCATCCAGCTCACCTGGCTGGCTTTCCCTGTCAGCTGCAATTCTACAGTGTTTTAGCACTGATCCTTGCATAGATAATACCCTTTATTAGATGATTTTCTTCATGAATAAAAGCCTTGCACTCATTTTGAAATCCAGCATCTTTGCAGACTTTATATTTCAGTGATACATTCCAGACTTTTCCAAAGAACATTCAGCTTGGATGCTAAATATGTTACTGCTAGTTGTTCAGAACTTTAATTCTAAAACACAGCTTAAGCCTTGAAGAAATCTGTGCTGATTAACTGAATGTTTCCTTTCTGCTTGGTTGAAAAAGGTCATCCCTCCTTTTGTGCCAGTCTTCAGATCTTTCCAGCAGTATTCCTTCCTTTCCTAGGTATTGTGCCAAACACCTGGAAATGCAATTTCCAGATCTGCATCTTTAGGGTATCGAGTGTGAGTGCACAATAAATAGAGTGATAATTTAATATCTGTGTGTTTTGCAGGGCAGGCTTTGGCAGGTCATTAGTAACCTGCCAGTGGCTCTGGGAGCATTCTGTGTGCTCCAGTACTTTCACTCAAGATTTTGAGCATTTATAGGTGATTCAGCCTCATGCCATACAGAAACACATTGTAGCAAGGAAGAATGCTAGAAATTAAAAGTAATTGAGGTTCCAGCACATGACAACAGAAACAGTTTGGCTTCTCTTTTCTGTGACAATCTCCTGCATGAAAATTGCCAGGAGCAATATTCTTTACTCGCTTATTCCAGCTGAAGGATTTGCAAAGGTAACTAATTTCATCCTCTGATTCACTCCTTAGAAATCCCTTTTTTCTTTTCCCTTCCAAAAACGTAACCTGAATTCTTCTAATTTGTCATGGTGGTTATTTTTGGGGTTGGTAAAATCTTGAGCATTACCAGCAGAATCATGAGCATCCCTTCTTGTACTGTTTATAACAGAGCCCTGTTTTGAAGCTTGTTGTTGTTCTTAAAAAATATTACAGGCTGCTGAAATTATCTTTAAAGTGCTTAGAAATTGCTGAAAAAATGCATAAATTACTTTCTTTATGCTCTGTATATATCCTTGTGCATGTGTGAGACTGTTCATATGCATAAGACAAGAAGTATGCAACTTACATTCACATTGGTGCATGTAGAGACATTCAGATACAACATTTTTTAAAATTCAGTCAAGCTTTGCCTAATTGACCTGTGCAATATCTGGCACCCTTCCCCTCAAAATACATTTGTTATTTCAACAGATCATGGTACTTGTATAGACAAAAGGCTAAACAATTTTAATTTACCTTTAGATGAAACAATGGCATAATGACATATCCAGATAATTATTTTCTGCACTTTGGTCAGGTTTGGGGTTTTTTGGGGGGAGTTTAATGCCTACCATGCAATGACAAAGGTTTATTCTCCCTTTGTTCTTTTCAGAGTGCTGCAGCAGCTCCCAGCCCAGTGCTAGGAAACATTCCCCCAGGAGATGGCATGCCAGTAGGTCCAGTACCACCGGGGTTTTTTCAGGTATTCAGAAAAAAAACTATGATTACAGGAATTTTAGGATAGAAAATCCTCTGTAATACTGTTTGCAAGTGTGTAGAAAAGGTCCTGTTCTGAACTATGTCTCACTGTGTGGTGCAATATTTGAGAGTTTATTTTTAAACAGAAGTGGACAGGTGGGAAGGAAGGGACCTGACTGATGAGTATTTAATTTATGAAGTAGTATACAGCACACAGAACAAGAAATGGTGCCAGGTTTTTAGCAGAGATCAAAAAATGCTTGAGTACAATATTTAAATAATTTCTTATGATAATACATGTAGCATTCCATGGAGATTTTAAAGTCAGAATGTTGTTGGTTGTGTTCAGCTCTGTGCTAAAGCCACAGGACAGATTCCTGAGCTTTTGTGGGAATTCAGCCTGGGCAATGCAGAACATCCCACTGAGCATTGCCCTGCACCTTGAAGACCTCAACACCACTGCCTAGAAAAGTTAAGTCAGGGATTTAGACCATGCCAGCAATCTCNAGAACATTCAGCTTGGATGCTAAATATGTTACTGCTAGTTGTTCAGAACTTTAATTCTAAAACACAGCTTAAGCCTTGAAGAAATCTGTGCTGATTAACTGAATGTTTCCTTTCTGCTTGGTTGAAAAAGGTCATCCCTCCTTTTGTGCCAGTCTTCAGATCTTTCCAGCAGTATTCCTTCCTTTCCTAGGTATTGTGCCAAACACCTGGAAATGCAATTTCCAGATCTGCATCTTTAGGGTATCGAGTGTGAGTGCACAATAAATAGAGTGATAATTTAATATCTGTGTGTTTTGCAGGGCAGGCTTTGGCAGGTCATTAGTAACCTGCCAGTGGCTCTGGGAGCATTCTGTGTGCTCCAGTACTTTCACTCAAGATTTTGAGCATTTATAGGTGATTCAGCCTCATGCCATACAGAAACACATTGTAGCAAGGAAGAATGCTAGAAATTAAAAGTAATTGAGGTTCCAGCACATGACAACAGAAACAGTTTGGCTTCTCTTTTCTGTGACAATCTCCTGCATGAAAATTGCCAGGAGCAATATTCTTTACTCGCTTATTCCAGCTGAAGGATTTGCAAAGGTAACTAATTTCATCCTCTGATTCACTCCTTAGAAATCCCTTTTTTCTTTTCCCTTCCAAAAACGTAACCTGAATTCTTCTAATTTGTCATGGTGGTTATTTTTGGGGTTGGTAAAATCTTGAGCATTACCAGCAGAATCATGAGCATCCCTTCTTGTACTGTTTATAACAGAGCCCTGTTTTGAAGCTTGTTGTTGTTCTTAAAAAATATTACAGGCTGCTGAAATTATCTTTAAAGTGCTTAGAAATTGCTGAAAAAATGCATAAATTACTTTCTTTATGCTCTGTATATATCCTTGTGCATGTGTGAGACTGTTCATATGCATAAGACAAGAAGTATGCAACTTACATTCACATTGGTGCATGTAGAGACATTCAGATACAACATTTTTTAAAATTCAGTCAAGCTTTGCCTAATTGACCTGTGCAATATCTGGCACCCTTCCCCTCAAAATACATTTGTTATTTCAACAGATCATGGTACTTGTATAGACAAAAGGCTAAACAATTTTAATTTACCTTTAGATGAAACAATGGCATAATGACATATCCAGATAATTATTTTCTGCACTTTGGTCAGGTTTGGGGTTTTTTGGGGGGAGTTTAATGCCTACCATGCAATGACAAAGGTTTATTCTCCCTTTGTTCTTTTCAGAGTGCTGCAGCAGCTCCCAGCCCAGTGCTAGGAAACATTCCCCCAGGAGATGGCATGCCAGTAGGTCCAGTACCACCGGGGTTTTTTCAGGTATTCAGAAAAAAAACTATGATTACAGGAATTTTAGGATAGAAAATCCTCTGTAATACTGTTTGCAAGTGTGTAGAAAAGGTCCTGTTCTGAACTATGTCTCACTGTGTGGTGCAATATTTGAGAGTTTATTTTTAAACAGAAGTGGACAGGTGGGAAGGAAGGGACCTGACTGATGAGTATTTAATTTATGAAGTAGTATACAGCACACAGAACAAGAAATGGTGCCAGGTTTTTAGCAGAGATCAAAAAATGCTTGAGTACAATATTTAAATAATTTCTTATGATAATCCATGTAGCATTCCATGGAGATTTTAAAGTCAGAATGTTGTTGGTTGTGTTCAGCTCTGTGCTAAAGCCACAGGACAGATTCCTGAGCTTTTGTGGGAATTCAGCCTGGGCAATGCAGAACATCCCACTGAGCATTGCCCTGCACCTTGAAGACCTCAACACCACTGCCTAGAAAAGTTAAGTCAGGGATTTAGACCATGTGTTGCTTCTGTTCAGGTCTGTCCTGCGTGGAGCTGAACACCCATTTAGCACTTTGGGCAGTAACAGCACAGCATGTGATGGTGGAAGAAATGACATTTTAGTGCAAGCCCAGTGTGGTGTTTGTGACCTGAGGCTGCACTGCTCCCAGGCTGGGCTTACATCTCCTCCTCACCAAAACTCAGTTGTTTCTCTCCACACTGGCAAACTGAGGCTTGATTTGTAACACATGAATGAAAAGACACTTGGAAGTGAAGTGGAAAATATCTGGCTGCTGCCAGTCACAAAATTCTCGGTAGCTGGCAGAACTCATTAATTAATTTATTTCTGCTTTTAGTGCTTTGAGCAGCTGGTTAGGTAGGCTCTTTTGTACATAATTTTGGTCTTAATTTTTAGATTATATCAATATTTCACTCTTTTTAAAAAAAATTTACTTCAGCCTCCCACTTCAGTTGTGATGTCAGAGGAATTAACTTTTTTTGTTATTGTCTGTGATGACTGCTAAGATGGGGAAGGGGCACAGATAGGACAAGTGTGTGAAGTACAGAGGAGAGAGTAACTATTTTAAAGGTTTTGCAGAAGGAGGATGTGGGAGTTTTGTTTTTAGAAGTGTGAATAGACTTCTAGCCACTCCAGATCTTTGAAGATGTAAGAAAGACAATCTGATAGAAAGTTGAGTGCGGGTAAAGTCTCATTGTATGCCAGTATCTGTCTTGAGTCTAACTTGAAGCCACAACATCATCCTGCTCTTTTTACGAGGCCTGAGAGTGAAAAGGAACATTTTCCAAGACTTTATTAATTCTTGCTGTAGCTGTGTGCTTAAGAATGCTCAAGTTTGGAAATCAGGTGTGGTAGTGGGTGCATTGATGTGTCTGGGAGCAGTCCCAGCAAGGGGAGCTAAGCCAAAATGCAGAGGGTCCCATGGCAGTGTGAGGCTGTGAGCACAGACAGCCCTGCTGCAGCTGCTGCTGTGGGTGTTGTCAGGCAGCACGTGGTGCCAGGCTCTGAAACCTTCCTCAGAGCTCAGCCTCACCAAGGTCAGCTTGCCCCAGGACAAGGAAATGCGCTGGCAGACAGAGCCTGCATGTGTGAAACTCCAAAATGGAGGGGCATCATGTGCTGCTGTGAAAGGCAGGTGAAATCACAGGCAAGAAGGGGAAACTCATGGTGAAAACCTCCTCCTTCCTACATGGGTGCTGCTCTTCTGCTAGACCTTTACCTGGACAGGCTCCTTCTCCATCCTCTCCTGCCATTCCTGTGATCCCAGGGTAAAACAAACCGCAGAGAACAGGCTTATGTGTCTGGCTCTGAGAGCTGGCAACCCTCATTCTATGGAGCTGAGACCTGCCCCTCACTCCCAGATTATGGCAGCAAACAATTTGTTCTCCAGAGTCAGTCCTCGTGGGCAGAGCAGGAGAGAGGTGCTTGTGTCTATATTTAGTGCACTGAGACTCTGCTCCAAAAAGGCCTCCTAACATTTTAATTCCTTTAGCCCGAAATGTATCTGGAAGGTCACCCTGGAATGATAAGGGTGCCTGCTGTTGCTTTCAGGAGTTGTTTGGGTTGGGCTGAGCTGAAGCTGCTGACAGCCAGCACCTGCCAGCTCTGCTTGCAGAACCCAGGGGTCACAGATGATTTAAAGTAATTTCTTCCCTCTTGCACTCATGTTTTGGGTGGGTACTGATCACTCACAGGGATGTAAGCAAGGTGGGATCATTGCTGCTGCAGTTTGTTCCTGTCAGAGCAGGGGAATGTCACAGTCCAGGAGGGAAATGTGCTGGGAATGAAGAAACAACATCAGGAGTCGATTTTGGTTGGCACTGCTGACCTCTAACATGATTTTTGAGACATTTATTTTTTATAGAAGAAAAGGAATATATTTTATTTAAAAAAAATAATGCAGTCTGCTAGTGTAGCATGTGGAGGTAGAAAAATACAGGAGAATTGTTTCTCAGACAGTATGTGGTAAAACTCTGCTCTTTGTAAAATGAGGTTTTCTCATGCAGGTAGACCATTAGCACTGATGTTAATTAGCAACCTGTGGCACTTCATGCCTGATCTACAGAGGCTGAGGTTCTGCACCCAGCAGCTGAATTTGTCTTAAATCTCTCTGTAGTTGTACTTTAATACTTCAGTTTAGGTAAGGAATGATGGGTCACTGCAGTGCTGACTGTCCAGAAAAATGGCACAGTGGTGGGGTTGTACACAGCTGTTGTTATCAAATAAATGAGGTTTTGGAGGTTTGTTTGTAGGTTTTTTCATTTTCAATGGAAATTGTTTGCACTGTCAAAAGTGAAATTTGAAGTCAGTATTTATGTGGAGTTAGCATGTGCCTCAGTTTCTTCCACTGGTCTGCTTGTGCTTGAGTGTAGCTTTAGGTTCATATCCATACGTTTGTCTTCATCTTCTCTCAATTTGAGCAGCAGAGGAACTCTGGAAGTAACTCTGTGTGAAACAGAAACTGAACCTGCTCTTGGTTCATTGGGAGCAACAACTGAATGTGTGGGGCGCAAGAGTTCTGCCATACAGGACTCTTTAACTCCAAATAGTATAACCCAGAAAGCTACTTTGGGCAATAGAAGTAATGAAACCATACTAGGTTGGATAGAGGTGAGATGGATTTATTGATACATGTTTGAAATGCCCAACCAGCCCCAGCCTGAGTCTGGAAATACTTTTCCAGCTTTCCCATCTATAACATCCTGGACATGGAGGTAAGTGTGTGGAAGGCACTTAGCTACTGTGATAAAAAAATTAAAGTCATTTGGGACATTTTCTGAGTAATTTTTAGACCTTTTTAATCCATGTAATTTGTTAGTTTCTTCATATGGCCAGTCATGGATATCAGCATGACCTGCTCTTTGTCCCTGGTTCTGGAGCCCTCTCTGACCCTGACACAGCAACTGAGCAACTGAAAGACTGAATAGGATCACAATAAATAATTACCTTTGGGTCTGATGTTAGTGGATGTATATAATGTCAGCAGCCAGAGCTTTACACAAGGCTCTTGCAAACGCATTTACAGTCAGTTAAATCTTCCACTTGTGTCAAAGAGTTTCAGGTCATAGAATTCAGAGACTTTCAGGTTTCCACATCCAGTCTTGCAGGTGCAACTGCTGCTCTTCAGGTACTGAGGACCATTTCCATCCTGCTCTTCACTGATATTTTAAGGCAGCTAAACAATTTGAGAGATGCTGCATTTGTGTTTTTGCAGACCATTTATTTAATCCGTGTGGACAATGCTGGTGTTAGTAAGCAAATGAGCAGAGGGAAGTTTGGGAACGTGTGTTCATTGAGGTGTTTGGAGTTTTTAAACAGAATGTAAACTATTGATTTCACAGGATTTTAATTGCCTTTTAGTTAAATTTCCAGTTTTAGCATTTCTAAATGCAGAGTTCAAAACAGAGCAGCATAGAATGGTTTGGAAGGTACCTTAAAGCCACTCGTGTTCCAAACCCAGCCACGGGCAGGGGCACCTTGCACTGGTTCTCCAAGTTACTAATGCCCAGCACTGACCCTGCCTGCTGCTTTGCTCTGCAATTAGGAGAAACACTTACATGTATGTTTAATTAACCCCCAGTTGTCCTCTGCTCCTCTGTTCCATGGCTGTGTGAGGAGTGTGAGTGGCTTTAGAGGCACTCACCTGAGACCCTGCTGGGAGTTGTAGGGCAAGCAGGTTGTTCTACAGTTGACAGTTCATGTATTTAATTTGGTAAATCTGTTAAAAGTCAAATCCTAAAGCTTGTCTCTACCTTTTCACACATAAGTGAAGCGCCCTTTCTTTAAACACATTACTTTTTTTCAGCACATTTGTTAAAAATCTCTTTTTTAAAGAGATTAAAGAGATCTTTTTTTTTATAATCTTCCAGTCCAACTTACCAGTAAACATTATTTCCGTGGTGCCTGTGTTTTCTAAAGGGCTTTTCAAGTGGTTGGCTTCGTTCACCAACTTCAGATCACCAGATAAACTTGGAATGGCATGGGAGAGAAGTGTCGACACCATGTTTGAAATACAAATGTTACATATTCCTCTTATATAAAGGGAAAAAAAATAAAAACCAGCCTGAACCCAGCCCTCCAAAGTAATGTGAGCCTGTCTTGCCATCTAGTGGCAGCTGCTCGTGCTCGTTTTACCTCAATCCATACTATTCTCAAGTATTTTTTTAGCCTTGTTTGCCATAGTAGAGCTGACCTAATGCTTCAGTAGAGCATTATTGCAGTAAGGCACATGAGCAAAAAAGACTTTATTTTCCTGCCTAGCATAACTATTTGAGATACAAATATATATTTCAAGTAGTAAAGTTAGGCAGGAAAATAAATATAAAT